>NW_019091385.1:73960-174031 GCF_001949145.1 Acanthaster planci | reverse complement strand
GTTTTAAAGCAATGACAGATGACCTCCGCTATTGACAACTGAAAAAATGTCGGCAATTCCCGGCAGCAAGGTCTTTTGCTCCAAGTACGGTCTTTTGTTATAAGGCCCAGCTCCTTTGTCCGATTTCGGGCACCCCCAGCTATGCATATTAACCTAAGGTCTCCGGTACCAGGAACCACAGCACAAAGTGGTTAATTATCTAGTTTCCCTGAAAGCGTTCATCTGAACGACACACTTGTGTGATCATCTGTCTGTCATCATCATTGTGCAATGTCCATCTCCGATCATTTTCAGAAGGGCAGTAAGATAGATTTTGTGGCTCCGTCGCTGACCGACCAAGATTTCAACCGAGTGGTCGGTAATTACAGCCAATCCATCTTCTGCAGCAACAGCACCCGGGCCTTCACAGCGACGTCGGTGGGCAACGTTGTGGTGTGGGACAACTGCAGGCCAATCTCTGGACGTGAGTATTCATAGAAACCTTAAGTCTTTTGTGTTGGGCAGGGGGTTCAGAGGTCACTTCTTCCGACCAATTAAAAACTTTGATGCCTGGGTATGCCATAGAAGTGTGTCATTGCAACTCAGATAAATGCCGACCTCTGACCTTTATTGAGTCAATCTAAAAATCTGAACTATTCCTTGAAAATTAACTCCTAATTGAAAGTATTTATTGGAATCTCTTGATAGTAGGGTACTTACAGCTTAGGGAAACTTCACATTTCAAAAATATAGACTCAGACGTCAGGAATACGGAAAAAAAGTAGAAAGCTCCCTGAAAGGATATTTGAAACCAGAAATGCTGTTTTTTTAAAATGATGCGAGTCATTTTCATCCTTGCTTCTTTTTGTTCTTTTAGCACCTCTTTTTGAACCGTCTCCAAACAAAAAAGCCTTCAAGTTGGTCCGTGTCCAGGAGCGCGGCATAACGGTGCTGACGACCACCGAACAGTAAGGGATAGTTGCTCTCAATTATATCAGTTGACTAGTCTCGTTTTATTCAGAATTCCCAACTGTTTTGCCAAGCGCTTTACTTTTGAAATCCTTTTAAGAATACAGAACCTTGAAACCAAGATCTTTCCTGATACAGTCTGGTCACCATGATTACTTCTGATCTCATGAATGACGGAATATCCTGTTATTTTCAATGACTTTCATTCTAGATACATTGTGACCGGTGACGTGAATGGTCACGTTAAGTTTTATGATCTCCAGTTGCGTATGTCCAACTGGTACAATGAGTTTGGCGTCGGACCCGTCAATTCTGTCTCCTTTGCCTATGTGCCAGAGTTTGTGCCCGAGTAAGTTGTTCATTTCAGAATAATTTATTTAAAGGATTAGTTTAATATCATGGCCTTGCTTCATTTTGATGTCAAAATTGTGGCATTGTGGAAATAGATCTTGAATGATTGAATGTGTCAGTGGTACTCCTTATGTAAACCTCAGTATCATACATCCTTTAAAATCCAACAGCATACTCTGTAGGATTTTGATAGATTGAGGCTGGGTTTTTTTTCGTACATTGATGGATTTTGTGGGATACTGCAAAATTCCTTGCAAAAGTGCTGGGGATTTTTTGAATGATGGTGTCCACTTTTGATAGCCAAGTTGACCAAAAGTTGCTTCTCAGCTGAAGACCTTTTGAAGTAAGTTGATGATTTTCAGACAGGACATAGTAAGTTCGGGATAAATATTCCCAAAACTGTTGCAAAATTGTAGACCCTGTACTATTTGTCATCCTTTTTGAGGGCTTGGCTGGAGATGAATCATAAATCCACTCACAACATTTCCTCTTTTTCACTGCCAGATTTCTGCTTTCTAATAATTAGATCTGATTAACCTTCATTTACAGATTGAAAGAGGAGAGTGATTATCCCCCAGATGCCACCATTGAAGCCAAGTCCTTCATCACTAGGGATTATATTGTCAGCACCTTCACAGCCCAGATTGCATTGATTATTGCTGACGGCACACAGGTCAAG
This sequence comes from Acanthaster planci, assembly GCF_001949145.1. The sequence continues at coordinate 172,053 of NW_019091385.1, read as the reverse complement.
GTCAGTCCATCAGACAGTCAACTTTTGGCAGTCGTGCCCTTTTTGAGTCTCGAAATGTTCTGAAATTTGACGTGTTCCTAAGGGAGTGTTGTCAGAAGTAAAGGAACATCCTGAACTTTCTTGACCCTGCTGGAATTGGAAGAGCAAAAACTGTGAAGAAAATGAGTGGTTGTGGCTTCTTAAGGTCCTGACCGTGATTGGCCAAATACATTGATGTCATTTGCTCTTCCATTTCCAGGGTGATACAGTCCAACTGGATAAACTCTAATTGTACAGTGTCCAAGCTCAATAGCCAGTGCTCACTCTGTTTTTCCTAATATTTTGTCACCTTTTGGATGAATTTAGATGATCCATTCGGAACACGACGCAGCAATTCACGCCCTTGCCACACACCCTAATCTGTGAGTGAACTTTACTTTACCTAGAATAAGAATTCTGGAGTCCTTCGAAAGATTTACTCATCAGTGAGATTTTCAACATTTGAAGCAAAGTCCCTCGGAAAAACAGGCAGACATAGTCTTGAAGTTGAAGTGTAAAGAGTGTCGATTACACTTTATTGTAGTTTTTGGGGGAGGTTTTTTGACATATTTGGAGATTCTTGGCGTAGATGTCTAGCATCATTGCTGGATGATATGTGCAGATTTGACAACTTAGAAATTAATGGCAGCTTACAGACTGCTCGTCAGACACATCTGTTCAGACTTCGGAAAGATTTTTGTTTTCTTTTGATTTGTATACATAGGTCACAAGTTGCCATAGGCAGCTACTCGGGACTCCTCAAGGTCTGGAATTACAAATCAAAGTAAGTAACCATCGCGGAACGCACTACTAGAGACACCAGGAAAAGAGAAATGATAGACGTGTGAGTGCATACTATTGGTGCTTGCCTCGCGGGCGGCGAGCGCTGCAGGGCAGAGCGAGGGGTGGTTGAGCCTTGCGTGGAGTGTTAACAAACCACAGTATTGTTGTCGAGTACTTGTTCAAGTACCAAGTTCTCCATCAAACATGGAACTAGTTTTATAGGAAAAAGCTGAAGAACAAGGGCATTGGAAAGTAAAAGCGAAGGAGTTAAATTACAAAATAAATAGATGACCTCAGACCATCACTCTTCTATGAGTATTAAGTTTTAAGGACAAAGGACTCAAGAGGGACTAGGTCAAGTACTTTTGAAGTACTTTACTCCTTAAATGTTCTTCTTCCATGTCCTTCTTCCCTCCTTACCAGTTCAATTTTGGCAGGGAACTTGGCATTCGAAAAGTACCCGTCTACAACACTGACAAGCAAGATCTTAACCGTTTCGTCGTAGACCAGACACAAGACTGACGCATCACTGAGGGACCCACCCACAGCTTGACTGGTTTATTACACGTGTACACACTAATTATGCAGAGTCTCATGAATATTCAATACAGTGCATGCATAATCACCACAGGTGTTTCAACTATGCTCCCTTCCCTCCACGGACGTCAACGTTGAAATTGAAAATCCCCATGGAAATTGGAACCATAGCTTTGCCTTGATCTTTTGCCTGCGACTTTGACACGCTCCAGCTTGTCAGCCATAGAAATGTCAGACTGGCTAATGCGAGATGAGGTGGACCAGAAATGGAGCCGAAGTCATAAACACACCAGAAATTTGAATAAAAGGGGCTGAATGCAAAGCTGAAGACGTAACTCAAATCAAAGACAGGATTTGGGAAAATGTTCATGGACAAAGTGGACCTGGTTGTCAATGTGGTCCATTTGTCTTAGTACAAAATCCACTTTGCAACGCGGCCTTTTAAGATTGGGTCATTGCTATTTTATTTATCTTTATGATAGAAGTATAAATTCCGTTTTTCCATTTGTTTTTGTAGGACTTTGGTCATGTCCAGAAACTTTCCCAAAGGTCACCTGATCCGCTGTATGGCTTTTGACCCTAAGGGAAATTATCTTGGTAAGAAATTGTTATTCCAACATCGGGTATAAATTTCATATTTTGTTTTCTTTTATGTGTTGTTTGTTTGTTGGATGTTTGGTTGATGCTTGTAGAAGTTTTTTAATTTCTGTCAGATCTTGGTTTGTTGGTTTGTCTTTTCATTTGTGTCTGTGTTTCTTGCTTTTGTTTGTTGTGTTTTATAATAGGTATATTTTGTTTATATGAGTGGCATATGGTTTTGTTGGTCTATTTGTTTAAGAGTGTTGGCCTGTTCGTGTGTTGTCTATACCTGTGTGAAAAGGGGGATCCTAATAATGCAGCCAATTGTGAATTGTCTTTTTCATAAAATTATTTGCCTGATCCTTGGGAAAGCACACTTGCCTAGTTCAGGTGAAATAATTCGCGTCATCGCACGGAAATGACCGGGTTGTTTTGTCGCATGCAGTCAATTTTTCAAAAAAATTCCGTGCCAGATTTAAACGCGCCGACAACATACCGGAGGACAGAGGCTGATTGTTTATGACTTAGAATGTTCAGTCCAGTCCATCGTCTTGTGATTATCCCCGTCGAAGGCGAAGTCCGATTGCTGCATGCCGGTAAGCCTCGTCTCTCTACTGGGACTCAGCCAAACCTGGCAAGCTCTGAAGCCTAATCACTGGCTGGCCTTGTTTTACTTCCCCCCACCATGGCACCGAGGACTTTCAATTTGAGATCTGGAGGGTATCTTGTTTCAGAAGCTGGCCAGACTACCAGACAGTTTATTATTACCCTTCAAGCAACGAACGACTGAAAAATTGTTTGTAGTATGTACTTGTCATGTGAGGGTCTCGGCACAGATTCATAATTTGAAATTGTTAGAACAAATTTTGTATTGATGGTAACACAGTTACTTAATGAGAGTTCAAATTTTTTTCTATTTTCAATCATACTATGAATTCGCAGGTCTGGAATTTAGTTTTTGTGAGGGTGTATATCTTTTCAAAAAGGCTGTGGCATTTATTTGGCTTGAGTGGGGGAAATGTATTTTTTTTAGGGTATGCTCTTAAACCATCATGAATATTCACACTTTATTCTTAATATATGCACATTTTATGCCAGGGTTTGCTCTTAAACCATCATGAATATTCACACTTTATTCTTAATATATGCACATTTTATGCCAGGGTTTGCTCTTAAACCATCATGAATATTCACACTTTATTCTTAATATATGCACATTTTATGCCAGGGTTTGCTCTTAACCCACCATGATTATTCACACATTTTTCTTCAAAATGTATGCCAATTTCATGCCAGGATTTGCTCATAAACCATTATGAATATTCACACTTCGTTCTTAATTTGGTCGGAAAGTTTCAAACAAAAATCACAAAAATTGTCTTGCTTGATGGGCCAGTGATTAATTCAGCAGGAAGTTAGAGGTTTGAATCCCACCCGAGCAAGTGTGTAATTTCTCAGCAACTAGGGGACTGAACTGAGAATATAGTGTGAATACATGTACTTATATTTAGGTCGGTGTCGGGGCAAAACCTGCTTTGACGCAAAGCACTTGCTTTGAGCCACTCAAATGTTTGCGGGGGCATTTTCAGGGAACAGCAAGGCCAAGACCAGAAGAAACACAGAAAATATTCACTCAATAATTCCTTGGAGTAGATTGATGGGATGTTCTTTGTTAAAAACAGTTTGATGAGCACTGAAAAACACTTGCTTTGCACAAAGGGGTTAATACCAATCAAAATGTCCTGCCCTGTGCATTGCTACCAACCGGTACCCTGCTAAACTTCTATCAAACAATATTGTCCTCTTCACAGCTCTCTATTTTGTGTTGTGGTAGTTCCTTTGGATGCTTTTCAAGTCCTCGGGCTCATTTTTATTCGTTCCCCAGGCGTTGGTTTCACCAACGGCTGCGTGCGCATCTTGGACGCCATCTCCCTGGAGGACGAGTGCGAGGAACTTTTCCGTTACTCACGGGACGCCGTCACTCACTGCACGTTCTCTCACGATTCCAAGTGGATGGCTGTTGCTGTAAGTAATGGCAATAGAGGTGTAATCCCCGGGGCTGGGGGGGAAATTGAAATTTTGAAATGTACGCAACCAATGACAAGCCACAGTTCAGTGGCTTTTATTTCCATCTTGAAAAGACTTTATTCACCTCCAGGCCTCCTCAAAATTCCGCACAATCTTATGCCACTCAACTCTTCACTCAATTATCAGATATCGTCGTGTGCCTGGAAGGACGTAAACGCTTGCGCCCTTTTGCCGGGAAGCACAATCACTGCAAAAAAACCTTCCCCGGCAAAAGGACGTATGGATGCAACTTTTTTATTTCAATGAAATATAATGATTTCTTTGCAAAAAGTTTTTACAAAATTTCCAAAGTCATTTCATAAGTTGTTCAAAGGATGCTTTTTGTACAGCCTGTGTTGATTTTGTTGTAAATTTTATCCGTTTTTACTATATAAAGAGAGTATGTTTCTTACGCCCTTTTGCCGGGAACATTTTTTCTGCCGGGAACATTTTTTCTGCCGGGAACATTTTTCTGCCGTGAACATGCTTTCCAGCAAAAGGTCATAAGCACGCTTTACGACCTTTTGCTGGGCACACGAGGAAATTTTCAAGGATCTTGTATAAATGACACAGGAAAAACTAGGTTGTAAAAAATTTACCAGACAATGAACTGGCTTTTGACATAAACAGAAACATGTCTAATGATGGAAAGTTTTTCATTAGTAAATATCACAGAAGACATGCCTTGAAGGTATAAAAACTCACAGTGGATGGCTTAACTCCAAAATTACAATGGCATGTGGAAGTTTGTGTAATTTTTTGTTTGTTTTCCTGGCAGGATGCTGATCACTGCGTCACGGTTTTCAAAGCCCAACATCCCAGCACCGGGATGACCTGGGATTACCTGGGTAAGCATCGAGCTCACTACAAGCCCATCCAGGACCTGTCCTTCGGCGTGGCTCTGGACTCTGACATGCCCAGGCTACTCTCCGTCGGACAGGATAGAGCGTTGGTAAGATTTTTAAAAAGTTATTTCAAATTTTGGGATCCTCTGTCCTGAATCATCTGCGCTGGCTACTTCTTTGCAGGTGACATTTTTTTGACAGTGTTGTATTCGAGTCCGTCATCCTTTGTCATTGTTCAACCTGTTACTTATCACTTGTCTTGTGAAGGGACTCATGACCATCCAGTTCGTAAGTGTTACATCACTTCCGTTTAAACCACGCCCACTGGAAATGCACTGCACACAGAGTTACATGCATTGATTGCTGTTTACATGGAACCTAGGAACGGAAAGTTAACGCACAAATTTAGCGATCGTCCAATGGGACCCTGCCAATCAAGGCACGTCTGCCTTCGTGACGAAGTCACTTACAAACCGCATTGGCTTGTGAAAGGACTTGCGAAAGGACTTATGATGGACTCGACTCCAACGCTGTTTTTTTGTGAATGGATTTTTACATAATTAGTCTTTCGGCCAAATTTTACTCGGCAACTTTTAGTCTGGCTCGCAAAGAGTAAAGGAAGCTGTTTGTTTTGATGTACACACATCCCTCAGTTTGGCGTCCGGATAAAAATGGACATTATGTGGCTGAAAAATGTTCAAAGTTCAAGATTCTTTTGCAAGATTCTTCCAAAGGCTGATCAGGTGTATCGGCTTGTGACTCGTTTCCTCAGGTGGAGCCACAAGTGACATCTGTTTGCTGTGTGGTTTTTTTTTTTAATAGGAATTACATTAATGTTGCCAAATCAAAAACAAAAATGTATTGGCCTATTAAATCCTTTGTGAAGTGTCAAAAATCCATTGTCTGGAGTCTTGTTCCCATATGTTCATTCTCTGGGCTCACTTTTCTTCATTTTGGAGAGATTTCCAATCAGTTTATAATCGTGCCTCTCCTTTTTAGGGGATATTGTTCAAGCGTAGAATGTTGTGTTTGTTCTGCTTAAATCTCCGTTTGGCTTTACGTTCCCCTTGGCGAGTGACGTGAGGGACACGGATCACCATGTTCCAATCCCTGTTCAATGTCTGCCCCATGTCTGATCCATCTCTCCATCATGCCCTCCTTCAGTTTCTCTTTGTCTCATCCCTCCGCATCTCTCATCATGCCCCCCCCACGTCTGCATTCCCAATTTCTTGAGACCAAAAAGCCCAAGATATGTCTGATGAACAGTCAGCCCGAATCAAAAAAGTGCCATATATCGACTATTTACCTTGTATTTAGGCCAGAGAAGCCAGGGACCCAGTTTACTTGAGGTCGGCAGACAGATTTCTCAGCAGATTTTATACACCAAATCAGAGTTGGCCGAGTTCCTGGTCGGGCCCAATGCCACAAGTGACAAGCAGGAAAGATTGCTAAGCCGCATCCGAATTTCTTTGCTGTGGCTTTAAATTACATACAAGTCTATGGCAGTGGCTGCAGACACTTCCCATAGAGTTGTGTGTAATTTCAAGCCACAGCCACGTGATTTGGACACACCTCTAGCAAACTAAGGTGCTGTAGCAAACACTTGCCAAGAACCAGCCGCAAGTTAGCATGAAAATCCTTTTCAATTTGGCTGGTTACCTTTTTTTGTTGGGCAAAATTTTTCCTGCTTAGCATATCTGTGAAGTTAACCCCCAGGGCCCAATTTTATGTCACTGTCAAGACCCTAAGCAGTAAGCACGCCGGAAGGCATGCTTACTTCAGAGAAAAATGTGCTTATTTAGTGAATAACAAGATCTCCATAGGTGTGCAATGCTAGCCCAACTATGGTAGGAAATAGTGCTTTAAGGTTGGCAAATGTTTCTGCTTTAGTAAGCAGAACTGAAGCAGTACCATGATATTTGGCCCAGTTATCTTTGCCTCACCAGTGTAGACTGTTAAGCGTATTAGAGTATAGTTTAGAGTCCCTGTCTCAAACTGTCTTCTGATTTTTGTGGTTTATTTGCAACTAGATCGAGTACGACCTCTTCAATAGTGGCAAGGACGACCTGAAATTGTTTGGTATGGAACGCATCGAGCAGAGCGGGGTGCCTCAGTGTCTGGTGTGGTACCCACCCATCACCAAGGAACAGTTCTTCCTAACCTCAAATGATCAGGTACCCCGTCTCGTCAGTAATTTCAGTTGTTTTTTAATGTGCTGCAGAGCATACTTATTACCGGACACAAGTAGCTTGGCAATATAGCATCATCGTATTGGGTCTTTTGGGGCTTAGGCAAGATCTTTGGGATAATTTTGATAGATTTTGGGCTTGAAATGACAACATTTAGTGGTATTTATCTGGAGAGGTGACACTCTTTTCTGGAGTGGTTATTAGTGTGATGAACAGGGGTAATAGTGATGTAGTACCCTATATTGAAATATACTTTAAGATACTTTTAAAGGCATACTAAGTAATCAGAGTAACCAACTTTACCATATCAAGTTGCACACAGAAATGCTTGCAATAAAGTGGCTTGCTTAGGGACACAGAAACTACAGTTCCTAGTTGGGTTCAAACCCACAATTGGTTCAAGTCCCAAATTGTATTAGATTCTTGTACTGCATCTGAACTTGACACTAATTTCACATTTTTGGGGAAGGAGATCAGTACTTCAAACCACCAGAAAGAAGTTGACAAGGCAAGGATCATTTTTCCATTTCCTTCTCGAGTTCCTTGTGTCAGAAGATGTCTGCTGAAGCCAGATGGTTTTGGCATCATTTGCAGATTTGCTTGTTTGTCGTAAATCACCGGTACCCGGTATACATGTCAGGCTGCCTATAGTGCATTGACATGATGGGAATACCATGTTTCCCACCTGAGATTTGAAAATAACATGCATAAACTCAAGCAAATGAAGAGTGTAATGTAGATGGTTGCATTTGTGTCGCATTTGATGGTAATGTCTTAAAAGGAAATTTGTGGAAGGTTGAGGAATCAGACTTCCATTTGTGGAACCCGCCGACAGATAAGCCATTGTTAGTTTACACATTGGTGACATGAGTATGTGTGAAAATTTGGTAGGTTTTTGTGGGAAAGAGGTTGGATTGTATACAATTGTTTTCATTCGACAACACCGTTCAGAAACCTTGTTATCCGACCCTGTCAACCTGACTTTGCATCTGTTGGTTTCAGGATTCTATTCACCCGGGAAATAGTTTTTAAAAGGAAAATTGCCAAAAGAAAAACAATTGTACTGTTGCCGTGGCAACTGAGCCATCCACCCTGCATAAGAGTCTGTAATATTTTAGTTTGCAATCAATTATCTGACATATTTCCCTATTGATATCTGTTCCCTTTTTTGGATATTTAGCATTTAAAAATTGTCTGTTTTTTAATATTTAGTTTAAGTTCAAGCTTTTCAACACGACGACTAGAATGTGCAGAAAGACAGTGCTGGGTCCTACATATGGCTCACCCATTCAAAGGTTAGAAAAGCCAAGATTTATTCAGTAAAAGGCAAAGTTCCTGATCTGTCCATTTCAAGATATTAATTTATTATGAATTTAATTATTTGCCCTCATATCTGTTTTTAATCCTAGCATTCATTACCCATGTTTGGGTATTGGCCCAATTATTTATCTGTACAGCATTTCAGGGCCAGGCATGCAACTTTCCTTGGATCAGCCGATTTCCTCGTGTTTCACTTCACACTCACACCACTGAAAATTGCCAAACGCTGTACAAAGTCTCGTAAAGACTGGACTTTGCCTGGTTTTCTTGTCGAAGTCCAAGTTGCACTCCATGCAGGGCTGTTGAAATTAGCTCAAAGAGCCCTCTGTTGTCCATGAGAGATGCACAATTTTATTTAGCATGTGTTGTAAGTGGAGAGTAGTTGTTTGCCCGCATTAACATGCGCCTCTCAGCCTGTTCAGTATTAAATTTACTCATCATAATGAAAAATGTGATTATCCCCCTGATGTTTATGGCATTTTAATTCCTTGTTTCCAGGATGGAAGTGCTCCCGACAAAAGATCCCATCCATGACAAGCGATACCTGGCCTTCATAACGTCAGACAAAGTCGGAATGCACATCATGCCCTTGGATGGTAATCCACACAACGCCATGGCACTAATTGCACATCCCAGTGGAGTAAGTAAAGTACATTCAACAGCAGCATGCAAATTAGTTTGGCCATCTTTAAATTTGCTTAGATCTGTCTCTCGTGAGTCACATATTCCAGTGGAGTGACTACATCACAGTGAATGGCCTATTGCAAAATGTATCTTTTCCACCCATTTGTTTATCCTTAAATGAAAAGATTGATAGAAACTCTCATTTTGAATTTCAGAGAGTTTCCTGCGAGACATTAATTTGATATTATGGAATTTTTTTTTTCATTGCGGGCTGCCAATCAAAATGTTGTACATTCTGACATGACTTTCAGCTGGTTCCCAATTGACTTTTTGCTTACTACTTATAATCTCCTCAGCAGTATTTTCTGTTTAGGACCTAGATTTCTTGACATATTTTGCTCCGATTTCCTTGCTTTCTGTCTTCTTCAGGTAACCAACCTAGCTTGCAGTTACGACGGCAAGTATTTATTCACTTCAGGAGGGACAGACAACTCCGTTCTTATGTGGACCATTAGCGTTGTGTAAGTCTCTTCGCTTCCAGTATATCCGTAGTGTTCTCAGTTGGGCTCTGATTTGTAAACGGGCATGTCCACACAGATCCCCCATACAAACTGCAAAACGAAGGCCACGAGTACTGACTTACTGCAGTGGGATATTAATTCTAAGTAATTCCAACGCGTTCGCATCTTTCTCCTTGTTTCTGTCGTTGTATCTTTCGCAGTTGTCAGAGTAATTAAGAAATTACATTTACCATTTTCAGGTTTCATTGTCTTATATTTATTCATTAATCTGACCTATGTTGTTTTGTTTATTCCTCTGTGTAATGTTGTCAGGAAAAAACATTGGAGAGAAATCCAGAAATCCATTTTATTCTGGTTATTGCAAACAGGCCCAACATTTGTGTGATTTTATACTCAAAGGCGAACGGGACATGATTCATTCCCCCCCCCCAAAAGTAATTATCAGGAAAAAAGATTTCTTCATGGCTTGCCAATTAATCACTGACCCTGTCTGATGTATTAACCTTGAAGGTCGTTGCGCTTTTGTTGCATTTTTAGTTGGACGTTCAGCGGCCTGTATCAAAGCTCAGCAGGAATTGGTCTTACGGGATTGTTTGTTTTACAGTCCGTTAACTGTGGCTAGATTTTGGCACTTGTAGCTCAACCAGTGAAGCCGGCCATAGCTCACAGTGCTTCACTCATGCAAAACCCATCCTTGACAAGCGGAGCGCGTCCAGCTATTATGAATCATTCGGAAAGTTGTCGGCAGATCAGTCTAAAAGCTTTTTCATTTGTTGGGCATATGCAACAAGAAGTGAATTTTCACACAGGAAATATATACAAAGAACTGTACTTGAGTTGACACGTCAATTTTTGTTGTTCAAATACTCAATCTAATGTAAAAATCTTGCACTCCTGCTTGCTTTCATAAGTACGAACTGGCCTTAAACAATGCCTTTATGTTTACCTGGTTTCAAAACTGCCACACATCCAGCAAATATCTGGTTTTACATGCACCGGTTATAGAATTTATTTTTTTCGCTGATCTTTTGAATTGATTTTTTCGCTGATCTGGGTGAGTCACACAGTCTTTCGGTATGCAACTTTTCAAGTTTTCCTGTGCTTTTCATTAAGTTTTTCTCACAAATTTCCGCACAGGGCTTTGGAGGCAGCTGCCAAACTGGGGGGAGAAGATCTGATACCATTCTACGGCCTCCTGGAAGGAGGCAGGGAGGGGGAACTCTTTAAGGAGCTAGAGAATTACTTCTATTACGCCCAGATCAGAAGGTAAATATCTGGGACAGTGATTTGGTAGATGGTCTCGGAAAAGCTCTAGCGATTGAATGAGAAAAACGACTTGTCACCTCACTGGATGCACGCATTTGCACAAATTGTGTGGAGTGGAAGAAAAGTTTTTCTTTTGTAATTTGCTCTTTTTATGAGTTTGAACCAAATGGACGAAACCGTGTCAATGATACAACTTGTCACACCTGTTGCAACTGTCAATTGGCAAAGTTGTCACCTGTCATTGCTGTCCTCCATTCCAACTGTTACTGGTCATACTTGCCATCTGCAGCATCTTTTGTACGTCACACCATTTACATGTACCTGTCATGTCTGTCTCATGACACACCCCTGTCCTTGTCACACCTGTCATATTTGTCATCCGTCACCTATCACGTCTGCTACCTTCATACCTGTCCTTTGTCACACCTGCTACTCACCATACTAATCATATTCACAACTGTCACCTTCACACCTGTCCCCTGTGTCACCTGTCACAACTATTACCCACCCCCCGTTATCTGCTACACCTGTTGTCTGCCCCACTCAGCATCCTCCACACCCGTTATTTTGTGACACCTGTCCTTACTTGTCACCCCTTGTCATCTTGCAGCCAAGGCGTGGACACCACCGACACCCGAGAGGTCTCCGTCAAGATCCCACTCAGCGAGATCCCGTTCGTCATGCGAGCCATGGGCCATTACCCCTCCGAGCAGGAGATCGAGGACATGATCAACGAGGTCAAATTCAGCCAGTATGTGGACACGGGGAACTTTGTCACAGAGATCGACCTGGGGGACTTCATCAAGTGTAAGCAATCGGAGAGCCCTTAGAAACCGTTTCTCCTGTGTTGATTTTGTGCTTGAGTGAAGTTGCATATTAGATTTCTTCGCCTGCGATAGCTAATTGGACTTCGTCAGAATGGACAGAAACTCTCTCTTTAGTGTAAAAGATCACACATTCCAAGACGCTTAATGCCAAGTTAAGCTCACAGAATAGCGGACCATTTACCTTAAAGCAGCATTAGAGACAGAAACCTTCACAAGTGAAAGCCAGGTAATGCTGTATTTAATGTGGTAATTTCATGTATTTGCGGGGGTCTTCCATTCACTGATGCAAAGAAGAGAGGGTAACTAGCCCATTGTCACTTTTGACATCGAGTAGCGCCGCTATCTGCAAATCCAAAGAGACAAACTGATGATAGAATTATCTAAACAAATGTTTACGGAGAATGACGACAAGTCTGTGAGTGCGTCTCATCACACGCATCATCTTGTTTGTTCGTTCAGTGTATGTTAACCATCGCCCGGCCTTTGGTTTATCTGAAGCCAAACTCCACTGGGCATTTGAAGTCTTGGGCTTCGATGAGGGGATCAGTCAACCAGCCATCGAGAGGGGAGATCTACTGCACATGCTCCAGAACAAAGGTATGGATGCTTCCATGATATATGTTGTTTCGGTTTGATCAGATCCTTCACAGTTTATAATTAACTAAAGAGATATCGATTTTGGGCATGACTTTATACAGTATCACAGACCGATTTTTATAGGGCTTGTTAGAGCAGAGTGTTGTAAACACAGAGAAGGTAGCTGTGAGGTAGCAAGGTAGGAAAGCAAAAACTGGTTACCAGCCAAACACAATGCATTGAACGTCAGGGGGATGCAATTGGGTACCAGTCACAAGAAATCAACACAGTGACACCTGCTAACTTTTTGGGGGAAACAAACATGATATTTCAAAGGCAGATATACGGGACTGAAAGATTGTTTCCTTTTTATTGGCAAATTTGCTAGTTTGTTGAGTTGCTCATCTGCGGATGTTAACTTGATAGATCTTGTTGAGTAATAAAAATTGAATTAAAGACCAACACCTGAGCTGAAATGTGTCATTTGTAACCTGATTCATAGAAATTGACATATCTTTTAGACTTTTTGGTGTTTAATATATCTATCTACTGCTTTAGTTCATTGGTTTGAATGACTATAATTATGTTGATCTTGACTTTCAAAAACCGTGAGGCATTTTCTTTTTGGAAAACTTATGAATTGCAGCAATGATGTTGATTTTACCATTCAAACACAGGAGAACAGATGACAGAGGCCAACGTGGCAGAGTACATGACTACGCTTCTGGGCTTCAACCCGGAAGGGGGGAGCTCAGAGCTCGGAACGTACGACCCAACCGGTGCCGCCGACCTCCTTGAAGAGAGCCTGCCGGAGCTGATCACGGCCGACATGTTTGCCGGCGAGGTGCTGGGCTTTGGAGGTGTGGAGATCATGGAATAGCCGTTGGCGGCCATCACAGATTTAAGAACCCAGCTGCAGAGAAACAGGTTTGTAAATAGCATGTCAGCATTTGTAAATACGGTGGTGTCCGAGTCCTGGTGTTTGACTTAAAATTCAGTGCGGTCTCGTCAACAGATCCTTGCTTCTCTTCGACTGTTTGCTCTTAAGCTGAGGAACCAATTTTACAGAATTGATAAAACAATGCTAAAATGTCCCTGTGACATGTTATGAACATTTTTGAACCGTCTTGCTGAACAGATAAATCAGCCAGTTTCTAAAGCGAGAAAACAATTCTGAAAGTTACTGCCTGCTAGAAAACTCAGCGCATTCCGTCCTGTTTTGAGGTATGTTCTCACAGCCTTGTGTGTGTCAAACTAGCGAAAGATGTAGGATTCAATATTAAGTCCTGTCACCAATTGGAGCCAAACTTCAGTTTTCCAGAAATGGCAGACAAAAAGGAAAGAGACTCGAAAGCTCTGCATTGGTATTCGTAAGAGCAATTTTAAAAGGGTTGGAGTGGAGTGGGTTATCCAGCGTACAAGAAACAAAAAGTAGTTTTCATTATAGACTCCAAATTGCCTACAATCAGCAATGGCAAAACTGAACACAGCCTCAAACTCTATGGTCTTGGTTCTCCCTTCCTGTCAAAGAAAGAGAGAGGGATTAACATTGCAAACTTTGAAAGATTTGTGTAAGAGTGTCATTGCTGGAGTTAGAGTGTAATCAGACACGTGGATATCCTTCCGCTGGGATTGGAGAAGTTATCAGAACAGGACCAGAGATTTTTTCTTACCTCTTGATGGAATCCTCTTCTTGTGAACTGCTCCTAGTAAATGGTTCATTCGCAGGTGGATTGAGAGAAAAGCTGACCAGAATTTTCAGTCGGTTGATCCTACACGGCCAAGAAGTAAGCCTCCGCGTGAAGACGTTTATTTTGTAAATATCTGAAGCATTAAATACAGAGAGTTATTTTGTAGAGTTCAGAATACAATTTTCGTTCAAGCTGTTTTATATTGTTTAACTAGCCTTATTCAACGTGACTACCGTCCACGTTTCTTATAATTATTACTATTTATGAGCTTTAAATGATATGAATGCGCGTACAATTTTATTTTATTCCTCAAAGAAATGTACAAAATAAAGAGATAGGTTGTTTGTATCAGTTTTCTTGGCTTAAGATATTTCCAGGTATTTTAATCTTATGTCGTGGGATTTTGCTTCACATGTATGAGATATTGGGAGCCGGGAAGCCGACAGATGATTCTGCGGGTGTTTTAAATTTCTGCTCAAAGGTATTTTTCACCCACATTGCCTCAAATTGGCGGGAATGAAAAGTGATTGTTAAAACAGCGAAAAATGGTTTCCTGGAATCCTGTCTTAATCTTGAATTCCTCGTGTATCTCATGTCGAATACCAAATACTAAAGGTGTGGAATCCATCTTGTCTCGAATGGTTTCCATCCAATCCACGACGATACCTACCGATTCCAGAAATCCAATATTGGACCAAGCGAGACAATATGCCTAATGGACAATTTGTCACTTTGCCCACAGAGAGAACGAGACGAGAGCAAACATCTCTCTCGGTGACCGTTCTCGATCTGAGCGCCGCGTCTGTATTTCGGCCTCTTGCCATCGGATCGGCCCGTTCTTGAATGAGGTTCATAATTGACTGAGAAGTTCGTGTTGGCTCCACCAATTTTGCTTTGCAAAAAAAATGATTACACTTCAAGTGTTCGGAATTGGGAGACATTTTACAACTAGACCTTACTCGAGATTTTTTTTTCCGGTAGCGCACATTGTCAATATTTACACCGTAAAAGCGTCGCCGTCGCTGTTTATGCTGTACGTGTCGACAAGATAACTGGTTCGTTTATGAAGTCTCTCCAACAGAGCGTGGATATTGATTTCAAATCTGGCGAGATGTTAATGGGATCTTGGGCTACCAGGGTCGGGACCTACGACGAAATTGCAGGCTCAGGAAGAGGTACATTTCTTAAAAACTGTGTCTTTTCGTGTTCGAAAAGCTTCCAGCAAGCTAGTGCATAGTTTAGCTCATTTTAGCATCAGCATGAAACCAGCGAATAGCTAGCGCCTACCAGCGCTCTGAGATATTGGTGCTTTTGCCCTACGGAACGCTTTAACCTGTCCGACAGGGCACCACGACTTGTGTTGTCAAAATTCCAGGAAATGATTTCTTTTCTGGCAAGGCCGAAGTGTCTTTTCTGGTTATAATGAGCGCGGCGACCAAAAAAACCATGCCTACTCAGGTTTGTGAATATACCTTTTAGATGGCGGGCGATAGAATGTTACAGTAGTCTCGAATTATTGCCAGTTTTGATTAATGCAGACCCAATCTGGGTCGGAAGGAACAGTTTTCATTTATAAGTCCGCGATAAATGCTGCATCAAGGATGTTAAATGCTAAAAGCACTAGTCTTAAAGAAATAATAAATTTCTTTACCCTGTCAGTGTAGAAGCTGAACATTGCAGGACCCGCGCGGGATTGGTTAAAGTGTAACTCGAAACTAGCCAACCGCGTGAAATACCTCGATAAAACTTGACTGCGAAAACACGCCCGACCTGCCCTCATAGCGCGAACGATGAAATTTCGTACCGATCGCGTTAAAAAAAAAAGGTCGGCGAGACGGTCGCGCGATCTGTCACGGCGGTCGTGGTACGTCTTCGTGCAGAAAGACGACTAATGTCCCGTGCCCAGTCCGACCCTGGACACTTTCTAGTGATAGGATCCATTACTGTCGGTTTTCTTTCATTTCTCAGCCAGAGTTACACGAACTCCTCCACACTATTCCTCTCTAGAATCCAAACGAAAAGTCTCCCGAGGTGATACGAAGTGTCGAGATACCGTTTCCCCTTCCGTATCCAAGTTATTAAGGCGTTGCTTTGAGCCATTACGGTGACTTCGTGTCAAGGTGTTTAAATCTAACGTCGGCATGCTTGGAAACTTCTTTCTCTTAACCGAAGATGGGTTTTTTTTTTGACACCTTCGTTATTAACCCGTTTGTTTGAATTACGACCCCAGTCAAGTTACCCCTTGTCGACGCCAGTAATGGTCAGTTGCTATGACTGTACTGGAGGGATGCGATTGCAATGAAATGAACATTTAAGAATGCAGATATGATGCGGTCCCTTTTGGGTCATATTTGACCCTTCATGGGTCACAATTTGACCCGGAAAAGGTTCATGCCGAGTGGGACCCAATTCTGGGTCAATCTGACCTGGGAGTTTTTAGAGTGTTCAAAGAGATTAAAAAGGCTTAAAGTAAAGCAAAAATCATATTGAATTTCCAAATGGGCGTAATTAATGGGAAAATATTGCAGTTTCTGACCATGGAATCATTCATTTTTTTAATATCGTAAAGTCATCACACTTTAATTGACAAAAATAATCCGACTTCCAAGTAATCGAAGTTTCATCTTCAGTTATATCAAGGAATAACGGGTTCTTTCAAGTCACCGTTAAAACAAAAATCCCGATTCTTTCGGTTTAAGTAATTGTTTTCACATTACAATTTCTTGGTGTGATAGGCCCAACAGTGTTCACACCCCTATATCTATCAGCCCTGTTGACATTAGCACAGACTAATCGGGAATTTTTCAGACCCAATCTGCCCTCTGGGTGCCCAAGTTTTAATTGATAAAGAAAGAGCGGAAATATCGACGGGTACAGGGAGGGATGAGAGCACACGAATCACCGGGCGGGAGAAACGGTCCAGCGGCGTTGGAAAAACACAGGGCCCCGGTCGAGACGGCACGTACGGCCCCGTCTTCAGAACCGGCACCGGTAAATCACACCGTCGTCAATTTTTTTTCTGTTTGAAATGAGTGCGAAAATTCTGCCGGGATACCGCGCCTCTAAAATGAAAGAGAGACAGAGAAATATTGGGTGGCCGGGTATTGTAGACATTGGCGAGTGTTAAATGTTCGTAACACCTGAAATAATATGAGGCGCGGGTTCTGATGGTCGTAAATCACGGGGGAAAAAGTGCTTTGAGCCGAGAATCACAGTTGAGATCCCTGGTTTGTTTCACTATGTAGACTTAAATCACTGTGTTCTCATAATGTTTTCGTTCCACCGTGAATGGCTATAAAGTAAGATTTAAAATCAGCTTGGATTTCCAGCGTGATGTATGCCAAAAACTAACACAGGAACCAGAAACGACACCGAAATATTCTTTTAAATACGGTATCACTTCACACCGGCATATGGTGTTGGCTTAACACCGTGTGGCGTCTCTTTTGAAGCACTTATTCAAAGAAATGTCTTATGGTGTTGGGTCAACACGACACCTTTTGCTGCATGTGATCTAGGGCAGTACTGAAGTATATTTTCTATCACTTTAGACCCTGTGAAGGAAAATAGCGAAGCTCGTAACCGTTAAAACTTGATAATTAGTGGACCAGTAGAAAGTTTAGCGTTAAATTTACACTGGTAAAAAAAACAACACGACAGATTTGCTGTAACACCGTGTTGAAATCATTTTCACCCTTTCTGCAGCGCGTGAGTGTAAGAGATTGCAATTGGTGACGAGAATAAATGTTCCAGTTATGGTTGTTTGCGCTTCGGCCGACTGCTGTTCGATCTATTCAAGAAGGCTGGTTGAACATGCCCACAGGTACAAGTCATTTTTCTGCAGTTATCAGCCTGGCAATCGCGACCCACATTCCGTCTTGATTTGATCCGAGGGCACGGCCGAGACATTCGGATTGATGTCTTGTGGTCTGGGGTTTATGAGCAACACGACCGTGTCGCTGGTATAACGACTACCCGGGAAAAAGAAAACAAGAAAAAGTCCTGGTCCAAAAATTGCCGAACAGAGCTTTAATTGCTTTTTTTTTTACTTGCTTTCTTTTCATTTTCTTTCACCGTGCATGAAGAAAATTCGTCCGTGGCTCCGACTAATCAAGCCCGGTTGATTTGGCCGAATGGGAGGGGCTGAATAACCAAAACGCGCCATTGATCGTTCGTCAGTCGTCCCACATTGAACATTCAGAATTGAGTAAAAGAAAAATTGACAATAAAATTATTTCCCTTTTGGGGGATACTGATTTTTGTCGATTGCTCTGTTTATGGGAAGGCTTTGCGTCACGGGCAGATTCAACATTGAGTCAGTCAGTTGCCAAGGTAAAGGGTTTCATATTCTTCCGCGGTTTCTTTTTTTCAGCATCTGCCCGAGTCAGAAAACTTAATTTTTGTCGTCAACTTTCACTTGATTACAAAAGAAAATCATGCCAGTGCTGCCCTTATCATGGAACATTGAGAATTTTTTTCTGCTCTGGAAAGAGCTGAGGGGCAGCAGTTTTGATGATAAATATCTGTGAAAATACGAGAAAAATAACCTGAAATGACTGATGAGACTCGGGCAAACACGATGGCGGAGGTTTCGGTGACGGAACACAGCCAAGCGGATCATTGTATTATTCCATGTGAGCGGCAGTAACCTCCCCGTTGCCGCGAGGCACGCTGGGGTTTTTCTTAAGCACTCTCGTCGGTCTCTTGCAAAACGCCGCGCGCGCACGAGAACTGTTATTAAGTTATCATTAAATATATGTGATATATTGAACCGGGCAAGAAGCCAACCAGTAAATTATTGATGTGGTTGCGGCTGAGCCATGTGTTTAGCCCATTCGCGATTTTAGGTGATTTCTTTTTTCTTCCTCGACCGTTTGGACGAAAGGTTTACCAAAGGTCAAAGGAGAAAATGTTTACCAGAGCGCGAAGCTTTGCGTTCGACGCCACAGCATAATTGAATCCGTTCTCACGTGCCGTTTGTTGCGTTCAGAACTAGACGTCATTACTGTAGGGTCAATTAGTAAGCGCGGTAAACGGCATTTAATGCGCCCCCAGCTTCCGTCTTGATTAATGCGACAGACGTTTTCTTTGTTTGCGAAATGGCAAATGTGTTTTTTGTCATTTCACCATGGCGACGGAGCCAACAACAAGAATGGAGCTTCTCGCGCGCGCATCAATTTGGCCTGTTTACGTTATTTTTAGCGTCAAGACGACGTGGGAGATGTGGGTCAATCACAGAAAATTTCGCAAGGAGTCGTTGAAATAGAATTGATTTCCATCGTTGACGTGGCAACGTGACTTTGTAGTCACGGTAATGAGGTACAGTGATGCGTGGCTCCAGACCTCGCCTACTATTGCATACCCATGCGGTAACCAATCGCGAAGGCGTTGTCAGATACACGACGCGATTCGGAACATAATCACAATTCTTCACAAAGCGCGCGAAATTACTCCCACGGCACGTGACCTTTCGTCTAGAACCACATAATCATTCCACGGTCCCTGAACAAACTACAATCAATTAGTGTGAAAAAATGGATGTTTTGGTTTGTATATACCGCTGAGCAACAACACACTCCAAATAAATGTCACTTGCATCTTAACGCTTGGATACATTTTGGCATAAACCAACACCCTTGTCAAATAACACCTCAACGTTCGGTTGTTGAAACGTTGCCAATTTCTTACAGCGTATGCCAGAAGAATGCACACGCGTAAATAAACAGTCATTTCCCAGTCGGCTTCGAGTCGTACAAACACCGATCTTAATTTTCACCATTTCGTTTGCTGTTCATGCGCCACGCCCGACGCTAATGTAGGAATAATACGCTGTATGCGATTCGGTTGGGAAAATCGCTCATCGGATCCGAAGAACAACATGATCACGAAGGTGAAATTTGACCTGTTAGTGACGGTCAGGCGGCGCGGATCCAATGGAGGGTCTGCACGGCTGCCATCTTGCAGGCCAGTTCCATAGATTGTGCACAATGAGGTTCCCCTGTGGAGCAAAAAAAAACTGCCCTTTAACATGGCTACCATACACGCAAAGCTTCTGTAGGCTACTTGGAGCCGATGTTTTCCTCTTAAAATTCAGTCGTGCGTTTGATTGCTGACGGATATAAGGCCGGAAACGCGGACGAGCGACCGTGGGCCGCAGCTCGGTCGCTGCCCCTGTATGGTCGGTCTCACACAGAAGGTCCTTTTAAAAAAAGTGCTGAATTTTAACCAAAGTTGGGCGGCTCAAAATACACCTTTCTCAGTAGATGACCTTCTGAGTCTGATTAATGAAAATCGAATCGTACCGCCAAGTAGGAGTGACGATTTTGTTTGCGCAAGACTGTCACAAATTAACCAACCTCGTATTTTTCGTGTGCCGTTCCAGTCGACCAGTTGGTTGGGAAAATAATTGAGGCGACTGGTAAACGAGGCCACGAGGCAACATGAGTAACGAGACACGGCGTGCTAATCAGCGGTCAGTGCCCATTTTAAAGCCTCGTCAAGGCTCCTAAATAACGGTATCTCCAGGAGTAACTACTGGTACAGGCACCTCATAATAAAAAGGGGAAAAAATCTAGAGAAGAAACAATCTGTGTTCACTCTCTCTCTGTGAAGAGTACTCCCGATCGACTCTCAATCCCCTGCGTTAATTGTAATATGAGAACGCATCATTCTTCCTGCGCCTACCTCAACACTCCTGAATTGACCAACCCCCGACGGCTGTTTCAGTTTCGATTTGAGTGACGCTGTGTCAGTCATGACATACATGTACACTTCGGTTAATTAAATGAAATGTTAAATGCCTCCCCCCTCCTGAAAATCCAGCCGTTACCCTGCAGGGATATCTTTGTGGAAAGTGACGCGACAAGGAACCCATAACGTAATGCTTACCACTGATCAAGGGAGTGTCGTTCATACTTTTAAAGTGGGCGTGATTGTACATAAATTGCATATTTAACTTTTGAAATTTGTTGCAATTTTCCCAATTTTTGTATTTCATAATTTTAAATTTCCAGTGAATTTGGTATTTGGTATTTGCTATAAATGCCCTTAATTGCGTAATTATTAGATCGTCATTTTTTTCAACTCCCTAAAATTGTCAGGGGAAATCGGGAGTTAAACTTTCGGCGAACCCAAGACGAGACCTTCTGACAAAATATCGCAATCAGAGGCATGACGTCAACCCTGTGTTGAAGCCTCCCTCCCACTCCCCAATGAGCCTCGAGCTGGGCCAAGAGAGGGCGCAATTTTCTTTAGCAACAGAGACTCCTTTGGTCGGAACTGAACTTCCTAGGTTCACACCGACTTTGAACGCGGCGAAGAACAGTGGCTTTGCCTTTGGGTTGTCGGGTCGCACCGCTGGTTATCAATGGCCGGTTTTATTTATCACATGAAATAACTGTATGGGATTTCAAAGACCATGTACGCTGCAAGAATCGCAGCCAACAGTGAAATGTGAGTGAAAGAGATTAAAAAAAAAATTGACTGACTAGGGTCGTTCGAGTGTAACAGGATTGCCCATGCGCATTGTTGAAAAGTAACTTGAAAAGCAACTATAGTTCGCGCCCGAACTTGCCTGTAGCTGATATTCAGATTAATATTAACCGCCATTTTGTACGGTAACTAGCGCAGCGATCTCCAGGGACAGACACTACGGAAAGGCAATTGATAGAAGTGTAATGTCTGTGTATATGTTTCCTATTATTACCGCTGCATGCACTCCACGAACTCTATAGATTTGTGGCTGAGATAGGTTCCCTCCACACGTGCCAATGGAAAGACGGGAACCAGCGCATAGCTCCACTGTTTTGTAAAAGACTGAAAAACTGGTCTTACTAAACTGATCACGTGGTAAGATTCTTAATGAAGCTTTCAAACTGAAGTTGTATAAATGCTGAATTGGCCTCCGAATGTTTTAAGTAAACATTCCAGCCATTTCTTACACTGACTTCATCAGTTCTCGGAACCCTCTGTTGTGAACAAGGTTGGAACTTCGGTAAAATATAGGTACATTTAAACTTTGAGTAATAACGATATGCATGTTACATACAAATTTTAAAAAATGAATTCTGTAATTTGAAACTTGAATTTAGAAAAATCCCAAAATTGCCTGTCAAGCCCAAAATGTCCTTGTATCGAGTCACAATCGTGGTTCGGAAACCACCTTGTGGTTCACGGATGATAGCGTGATCAGCCTGCAGTCCGTGGTAGATAGCGTGAACAATTACATCATGTCCCATCGATTGACAGTGGCAGTGACGGAGCCCCCGTACATGGACGAAGCGCATTCCCCCATAGCGATTGGTATGTAGGTTTTTTTAGTGAGTGTGTGCGAGGCTGGAGAACACGCAACTCGCTGTTCGAGGCAAGCAGTGCGTATCGCAACCAATTCACTACCGGTCACCGATCCAGTGTGAACGGTCACCCATGCGTGCGCTGCTGATACGCCCATGGCCTAGCTTGGTGCACAAGTCATTTTGGGAGTTCGTCAAGAGAACACTCCGGGACTCGGCAGCGTCGTCAGCCCTATACCCAACTACAGTTTACGCCCTGTAAGTCCACTACCAGCCACCCCTTCCTCGTCATTCCCACTTCCTACTCCAACCTGAGCACGGTCGGCGTTGTTCTTTCACGGCCTAGACACCGAGGACTTGATATTTTATTTCAAATTCCCGGGCACTGCGTTTGGACAAGTTACAAAGGGACTCGTCCTTGGAGAGCTAGCACCACACCAAAACGGCAGAGAAGCTATAATAACGACCACTCCCTTCCCCAGAGCTGAGCTGCCAGCCGAAAAGGTAACATTTTTCACTTCATCTCTCTGAAACAGTTGAAAAGAATGCAGTGTCCGAACGCCACTGGTTCAATGCAAAAATGTTAGGAATTGAGACAATGTGTCAAACTTTGTTTCTTTGAAATACCTCCGGAATGTCCACCATACCTGTGGACTTTGTTCAAGCCCAAGAAAGCGGCGGATCAAAGGCATTCTTTCCCAGAATTACTTCGACGTGACTTGCGGTTAAGCACGCGTGCGTAACACAGTAGTCCAAGTCGCATACCAATTCTTGTTTGCGCTTTTCACGCAATAAACTTTTGCCAACTGTCGTTTGTTCCGACATTCTTGGGCGCGATATGAAAGTAAATGTATACGTTCTTTTTGAGTTATGGAACTTGGAGGATACATCAAATACATTCACCAGGATGAGAAAAAGTTCGGGAATCTTCTATCAAAGGGCATGGCTGAGGAGAAAGCCTAATATATAGGCAATCTGTTGTCGTTTTGTCGACTATATTGTCGACTTCACCCGGAGATGTTAAATCTTATTCGATAACAGCCGTCAAACTGTTTGAAACAGGCGAGCTCGCGTGCCTACTTCAAGTCCAATTTCGAGTCTATTTCCAAAGGAAATTGAATCGGTATCTCATCATGAAGCGAACCGTTGTCGTTCGACATAATTTTCTTCCATCTGCAGCAATATAAATATGAGTCACGGTTGTGGAGCATATCCTTATTCATTTCACTGCATGACCATTGAAATGAAGTCAAGACCCATGATATCTACATCATTGTATAGTATTGTTTAGTTTCATTATTACTATTGTGCGCAGCCTTGGAAAAAATGTTAGTCTGACGAGGAAGATGCAATTTAATTAGATCGCTCTCGGGAATGTTAGCCCTGAAATGGTCCATCGTATGTGATGTTATCGTGTGATTGTAGTTGAAAAGTTGTATAACAACAAAAAAAGTTTATTTATAGGAACTCGACAATGGCCTAGGAACTCGGCAATGGCTGTTTTGTAAAGTTTTTTACCTATTGAAAAGAAAATCCAGTTTGTGCATGTCGAATTCGGAAAATGGAAGGCTATTAAGTGATTCTACGGACTCGGTTTGACAAATCGATGACGCAGCTAAATTGCCCTTAAATTTTACTTCTGTTATTTTTAAATTGAGCAAGAGCCACTGGGGGTGCGTTTTTTTCTGCCAGAGCGAGGCGACAGGAAAGCTGAATACAGATAAAAGGGTTGAACATTTCTTGTGTGAGATCCAGTTGAGAAAGATTCAAAGATGAGGTATAATATTAGATGTGTAAGGTAAAAACTACGCGTTTGTTAGTCACTATGTTGTGTATTTATCGTGTTTGAAGGCCTAGTCCCGCTAGGTATACCCGGAGGGTCGGCTGGAAAGTTGGGGGGGGACAGTACAGGCCCCGCTCTCAGAGAACTACGTCAGCGCGGAATGGCCCCGATCTCGCAAACATCAGCCAGACATGCGTGAGCATGCATTAACGGTGTGGAAATTATCGAGGAGGTTGGTGTATAATGCATCAAGTGAGTGATGTTACAACGCCCGAAGGACAGCTGATCGAGACTAGAAAAACCTCGACTTGTAGTGAGACGACATTATTGGGACGATGGCAGAGATTCTCGACCAGGGTTGGCAGGGGGGACAAGAGTCGTGTGACGAAGAGTCGCGGTTGGAATCGAATGAATCATAGCTTAATTCCCCAGTCTCGTGTGCGCTGCTCGCTTAAAAATAGTGATCAATAATTTTGACAACTCATCTAGTGTAAGTCTCACTGAGGCTGTGAGTGATATTTGTTGGTATGAAACTTGAGGACATGTTCTGTTATTAACGCTCAAGTTCTTCAATGGTTGGCTGTGTTCATGGGGCAAGTCCCTTTGCCCCCTTTTATTGAGGGTGACTGTCAGGTGTTTTAGTTTAAGGCACTGTAATTTGAGTTGGATTTCTCTGCTGATATATCTCTTAAAAAGTGAAGTGTGGATTCGTGACGAACTGCTTATTTCAATTTAGACATTATATCTGGACTTCTCTAAATGGTTATCACTAGCAGTGATCAGCCTAATCTTCGCCACAGTCCAACTTAATCATTTTTACCAGCTACTCCCTGGTCACCTCGAATTATTTCCGATGTGGCTGAGGTGGAACATTATCAACCGCCGTGGGCCGTCCGCTACACGCAGACGCTTAATTGTCTTACTTGTAATTCACACCCAACTGTATAATCACTTCGCTTTCCCGTTTTCTCCCCACGGCAAAATGTTCCGATGATATCACACAGTATCTTTTATGAAGGAGCTCTAGTCTTTTTAATTCCCCAGTATGTCGGCGATGTATTCTGGGCTGTGAATCCCGTTATATCTTCTCTCGACCCGCTTATTTCCGCTCGTCGACGGCCCCAATTGTGTAAGGACAGCTGTCATAATAAGCCATCTTTTGCGTTTTTCCCCCTTTTCAACTACGTTGTCTTTTTACTTCTTTTGATTATGTCTATAAAAGTTTCCTGTGTCTCATTCGATCGCTGGATCCAATTCACAGGTTCTTTTGTGTTTGAAAGAGATTCTGCCACAATTATACAACCTTGACTTTCTTTCCGAAGATTTAACATTGTCAATTATGTTTAAATCTGATGAAGTCGGGATCCTTTCTTGTTCAGATCTCAATCACTGTGAAATTTGACATTTATGGATTCTATTGTATGACTGTTCAGGTCATTACGTTCAAGTATGAAAGGGTTCTGTCGAAGTGAGGGTGTGGTGAATGTGCCTTTGTAATCTCCCAGGAAAGTTGACTTACTTCGCCAATGTGGCACCGCCGAGCATTCTGAAATTCATTATAAACGTGAAGGAGCAAGCGAGGAAGATTCATCGTCACATGACAAGACAGAGGCAATTTTCATCTCTAAAAGACCAGAACAAAGCCGACTGCCGCGCGATCAAACGGAACACAGGGGATCGGACGTTTCTTAATTGAGTTAGCGAGCACTCGATGTCGTTGCTTGACGGTCACTTATTAGAGAGACAAGTTGGAGGGAAATTCTCGAGAGTCTTGAAGAGGCAGGTGGAGGAACTCCACCAAGTATGATATTACAATGACAGGCCTGGGTACAATCAGTACATTGTGTGTGGACAATATTAAAAAAAAAAGGGAGTTGGCGATGAACTTCGATGCCTCTCCAGCTTCTGTGGTCCCCTTTGACCTCTTCTCCCACCTCCCCCCCTTACCTTCCAATCCCTTTTGCATGCCCCTCTCCCTTCCATTTCGTCTGCTCAGTGCTTGAGCCATTGCGACATCTTCTTTTTGTGAATTAACAAAGTCAATTCCAAGATAATTGATTGTTCCGACCGACCACAAAACGCTGTTTACATCGTGGGCGCATAACGGCCACGTCAGCACTGCCGTTGACAAAATTGTATTTGCCCCACCGCTGCATTTGCATATTAGATAATTCTTCGCGAACAAAATCATTTCATAATCGAATTGCAATTGCGGTGAATCTAAGGTCAGCATTTAGCCACTGGTCAATCGGGGGGAGGGCCTTGAAAGAAGGTGCGAAATTATAGATTTATTATTCTTTGGAGTCTCAGGGTAAATTAACCGCCATTTCTTTGGCACTTGGTAGCGAGAAGGAGCGCTTGCTTTGCCCGTCAGCTTGCCGACACGTGCAGTGCTACGACCCCGCGTGAGAGGCACCAGCTGGGGGCACCATTTAAAAGCTTCTTAATTAATTTGAAATTAATTAAGGGCGGTCATTTTGAAGCATTGCGTGCATGCTCCTTCGGCTATGATGACCTTGTCGACAAAGGGCATTGCCCTCCGGACATTTACTATGGACGCTGATACCGAGCCCCCATGTTCTGTAGATCCACCATTCAGTAGAGGCCCACCTGCATCTTTCATATTCCTCTGAACTTTACCAGCTGATCAATTTATGACCTGGTGTCAGTTTTTATAGTTGACACTAACTTCTTCGTTTTTGAAATTATTAAGCCTTTTTCTTGGCACTTCGTTCTAAAACAAGGCATTTTTTTCAATTTCGGACGGCTTCTTCGCTGAAGCACAGAAACACTTTTCGATATTGAAATCCATACACCATGTTTTGAATATAACTTATTTTTGAATGAGTTTACGTTTTTCTCTAGAGGCAATTCGTGCACATTTTTAAAGTGATTGCGTTACTATGTATTTAACCAATAGTTTGTATTCATCTTGTGAATGCCTTGTAGCGTGTATACAAATTAACCTTCTGATCTCTGGTGCGCGTTAAAATTACTCTCATGCTTTTACCAAACTTGAGTTGCAATGTTTTCAGTAAAAAATATCAAATTGCACAAAAAAAGATGTCTTTAAGCGAGTCCAAAAATAAATAAGATCTTTAGTTTCACTCTGAATTGTAAATGCCGCGTCCAGGGAGCTAAGATTGCTGATTTAGGATGTAATGTGAGTAGTGGATAATTTCTCCAACGGAAACTCATCATCTGTCCCGATGGAGACCTCTAGTTTGGCATGGCGTCGACGTACATTTTGGTCTGGCTGTCGGCGAGTCATTGTCTGAGATCGGGGAAGTCCACTGCCATGCAAGGGTCGGGCTGTATAACGACGCGCTTCCTTCTATCAATTGTGCGTTTAGACCGGGACAGAATCGCACAGAAACTGCAAAAGATGAACTGTTGTCCTCGGAGGCAGGCCTTCGTTTGAAAATCGTCCGCGAACCTACATGTCATTGTGTTTAGTCTATGCGACGTTGTCCAAAGCACAAAAGGAAACACAGTGTTCTGGTTCTGACTGAGGACAGAACCACACAGAAACCACGTGCACAAAGACAAATTGCGTCCTCGGAGAAAAGCCCTCGCTGAAAAGTCTTCGATTGTACGTGGTTCCATCTTTGGTCCAGGGGAGAATGTTAAAGGCACAATCAGATAAACGATACTTCGTCTTTCAACGCATGATATGAATGCAAAAATGTGTATACCTCTACGACTTAAACAAGACTGGACCTGTCTTTAACGGTTTGATGTGTTGGAATATGGAATAATGTATCTTTCAAAGGGATGTAGGCAATTTAATGTAATGTGTATAAACGTTGATCCCTTGGTTTTGTTTCTGCTCTTTTCGTCTCATTTTGGCTCCTTGCTCCATCTAAGTCACAATTTACTTCAAAAGCTCCCATCCTGCCACCAGTTTCGGGCGTTTAGCATCCAATTGTTTACAGACTCATTAGTGATGACCAGAAACAGACAGATGACATTTACACTGTCTGAGCCTCCAAGGACTTTCGTCGCGCGAGATGGGGGGAAACGATGCGATCATTGTTTTTGGTATTTCATAACAAGTACCGTAATCTCATTTAGAAATCCCATGGCCAATGCCCCCCAATTAGATAAATAATTTTCTGAACATTGCAGACACAGTACATTTATGTTCCATTTTATTCACTTGTTTCTTGGTGATTGGAATTCTTGGATACGCCAGGATTGCATTGTGCTTTATGCAGGGCGGTTTTTTTTTCTTTACTTTGATGACGATACATGGTGTTCATGTAGTTGGGTCCGCCCCACCGTTCATTATAACTGGCATTCGTAAGCAGTGTGACAGATTGTTTTCTGTGTCATCATTACATGGCTCAGCACGTTACACAGTGTTACGGTCACTGAGCGGAAGAGGCCAGAGACAGAAACTTGAAAAACACCTGCCGATTGACAAACGGGGAATCGTCAAAAATGACAGGGGCTGATTTCTTCCCGACGGCTGTTTGCTAATATCTCATCTCGCAGCCTTTCTTCTAATGTGAACAAAAAATCGATTGTAGTTGTTAACGCTTTGTTGATTTGTGAAAGACTGCCGGTTAAATTGTAAGTTTCAAAACCCAGGGCATATTGCCACATATATTCTTAACAGAATTGTTGATTCTTGTCTTGGACTGAATCAACTCCCTGCAGAAATGTTGGGATTTCGAAAGTAATACGGGCGATTCACAATAGTGCACCCCAAGAGTTCGCAACGCGTTGGCCAATCACAACGCGCGAAGTTTGTCGACCATTTCCACACGCACATTGGGTTGAAAGATTTCACGCAGTGTGATTGGCCAACGCATTGCAAACTCTTGGAGGCGCACTATTGTGAAACGCCTGTATCCTGAACACTATACATGTATTGGTTGGGGCGATTAGAGTTTGCAGAATTCTCGCCCCTTTGTCGCTGTCAGATTGTCCCTCAAACTGTATTTTTGCTGAGTGAGATTTTGAACGCTTTATGAAGTATTCTTTTGCGTTTGTGCTGACGACCAGCCACAGAATTTTACCAGCCAGTGGTTGGTTAAAATTTGACCACGATGTTGAAAGACATTGGAAGGTAAATTTGTCCTCAGGGCCGAAAGATCAGAATGAAAGACAAAACATTCATTTGAGATGTTGCATAACCATTCCATCTTATGCTGGCATCCGGTCATGTCGTGTTGGGTCACTGTTTCCCAGCAAAATGCCAGCGCTGCATGGAGAGTTGCGACAACTGTCCTCTAACGGACACAGAATGGCGTCGACATTTTCATTGTAGCGTGCAGTGTTAAGTTCAAGGCTGTTTGCATTAGTACCCAAAGGATCCATGTTGTGTCCAGAATCTTGGACACTTGTCTCAGCTATAAGTCAGTATTGGACGAATGGAACAGTGGTCTGACACACTTTATGACTTAGATAACGAAATGCGTATTGTAGGAGGCGGCCTTTGTGAGAACTTACTGCAGTTTTCACAGGAATACCTTAGTTTTCTAGTGTTAGCAGACTTGAGCATAATGACGAACGTTTGAATGAGCAAACCTAAGAATTATTAGGCTGTTTAATAGAATGTACACCCTAACTCATTCTCATTGACGTTTCCTCCAAAAGACCTACTTATCAAGACATTGTTTGATGACGTCATGATAGTCGTGTTGACCAGAATGCGGAATTACATGTCCCCTATAACACCCCGTAAGTTATTCCACTGGGAGTCTTGGGTAAACGTTATGGACCCGTGTGTATCGCATTGATCTTTTTGGAAATTGATTCGACATCTTTGAGATTTTGTCTCCCTCTATCCCTCGCAGGATATGTTGAGTTGTTGGTTCAGTGGGTAGCTTTTTCATGTGTGAAATTTGAGTGGCCTCTCAGTCTGAAAGGATGTATGGTCATGTGACCGTGTTCGACCCCCCCCCCCGCCTATTACGTTTGCATACCACAGAGGAAGTCGTGTATCTAGCTTTCAACATTTGGTGAATGAAATTCAAGATTGGGCATTTGCCGATCTTTTGCCTCCGTACCTTTTGCACAAAGACACACAAAACATTTCGAAGCTCAATTAATGCTTAGCATTCTATTCGTCTCCTTTTTGGGCCAAACTAGAACTCGAACACAATTTTATCTTTCACATTTCTAGAAGGTTAGTGTTTGAAATCATACATTTGTCACTTTGAGCCCTAATATATTAGCAATCTTAACCCTAACAGTCCTCAATCCTTCACCTGTTGTGTTAGGGTAAAGATTTTAAAATTGTTAGGGGTCTCATGATGCCTTGATACCAACTTGTACAGAATGTTCATTCTACACAAAACCTCCCCCATAAACACGGAACAGTCGTCTGCCATTCGCAATTGGGTTGGTGCTGGGTTAGTAGGTTTATCGTCCCGTGCCGAACGTGTCGGGCTGCTCGTTTCCGCTGATGCCACGGTTTCCGGCCGTCGATGTTGATCAAACCACGGCGCATGGATGCTGGTCCCGGCACGCCGCCCCGTAGGGGACGACCATCTTTAGATTTTGGCAATAACGACGCAAAGCTTGTTTTCTTTTTTACCACCGAACGAAATACCCAGTTTATGAATTTACGGTGGTTGTCATTCCAGGAGATCTCCATCGTGCCATGTTTATCAAAACAGACAAGGGCTCGCGAAATCCTTCGAGAAATGCAAGAAAAACATGAGATTTTAAACTGACATTCTAAATCCGGACGGCAGCGCAGTTGAAAGACGCTCGTGTCTATAAAATGCTTGTTTCAATAGCCAGGTTCACACTGTGTTAACGAGCTCCCAACTGACGGTTCTGTTTTCATGATAAGTGAGGGGCCGAAATATTCCTTCCAACGCTATAGTCAATCGTTATATCCGTATTACAAGGTCGTTTCGAAATACAAAGATTCAATAAAACAAGAAGCTTTTCTACAAGGCCCTTGAAGCTATGTATGAAAATTAGCATTGCAAAGAATCTAATAGAGGGTGCACATTAATCAATGTCTCGCGGGACCATCGTAATGATTAAAGCAGTATATTTGGAATACTGTGTGCGCGTCTAAAGATTTCAAATGCAGCATTGTATGGATACAGGATTTGTGATAAGACTGAACGTCAGCCCTCGGCTGTCAGTGGTTGAACAAGCCAAACTGGTTAGGTTTTTTTTCTTTTGGGGGGGGGGGTTCGCTTCGATTTAAAGCAAAGAAACCTCGAGGCTTCATTTATTAAACCAAATTTGCTCATCACGGTGTGAGGCAGCGCAGCTTGCATTGTTAGCCGTGATGCGAGGGCTTTGACCGTTTCCTCTGCAAATGCCTTATGGAGCAGTATTTCCAATGCTCTCGGCTCGACTTCAGACCAGTGCACTTTGCCGGAAATCATTTGTGTCATTTTTGGTGGGAAAAGTTCTAATTTCATGTAGATTTTTGGGAGGAGGGGAGGTGGTAAACACCATGCCGACCTGCCATGGCCGGGCAGTCTGGTTGGCGCCGGCATTACAAGCAAAAAATCATCTTAACATAAATCATAAGAGATAGGAGGAGGTTCGATAGGCGTCTTCTGACTGTCGTGCGTTGTGTTCGCCTTGCATTCTCCCACCACCAGATGGCCAGACGACATTTAAACCCATGGGGAAATGGAAACACTTTGTAAAGCAAGTAAACATGGTGGAACCTGGCAACATCGCATGCCTCGGGAAATCTTTGACACCCCGACATTAATCTACTTTGATGCTTTCGAGTGCTTTTTCGGAGTGTGGAAGTCCCGTTGATTAAATCATGGTCTCCCCTGGCGATTCAGTCAAGGGAAACAGCAATTTTTGCTGGACTTGATATCAGGAAATATTAATGAAAATCTTTGGCGTTTTGTTCCCGTGGCCCGACAAAAGGCCGGTTTACTACTGACCCAAAATAATTGGAGTCTGCGTTGGAAAAACTGCCACTTCAATCGATAGCGTTGCACCCATCCCCGAAATGCGTCTGCTTCAGTTGGCCGATCGGTCTCTAAATAGTTCCAACAATTCCACAGATGTATTCCTTTGGTGGTCAGTTAATCATTCCACGATATGCCTGGCAAGTCTGTTTAAAGAACATCAGCTAAACACACAACGTTCGTCCATGAAGTTGGACGAACACTACAAATTAATTTTCAGTCATTTTAATAGAGTTTGACTAGCTGCGTCGCCTCAAATCACAGAAGTAATGTTGCCTCTAAAATATAATTGATCGATTTGACAAAGGCTTTGTCAAGACTATGCATACGACTGACCAATTACATTGAATCGGTAACTTTGCTTCTTCTCTTCAAAATAACTTCCCTTTAAAAACGCTACCTAACCACCATACCTTGAAAAATTCCTTTTTAAAAACTTGTCCAGCTAACGCACAAGGTCTGTCTATCTACACTAAGTCAGTCTGTCTACACTAGGTCTGTCTGTCTATACCAGTTCTGTCTATCTACACTAGGTCTGTCTATCTACATTAAGTCTGACTATCTACACTAAGTCTGTCTATCTACACTAGGTCTGTCTATCTACACTAGGTCTGTCTATCTACACTAAGTCTGACTATCTACACTAGGTCTGTCTATCTACACCAGTTCTGTCTATCTACATTAAGTCTGACTATCTACACTAGGTCTGTCTATCTACACTAAGTCTGTCTATCTACACCAGTTCTGACTATCTACACTAAGTCTGACTATCTAAATTAGGTTTGTCTATCTTCATAAAGATTGTCAACTGTACGTAGGCTTTATACACTGGGATTTCAAATGCAGTCTTAGTGTTCCCTGTAGTAGTGCATTTGACGTACGGGAGCTAGGCGGCTTTCCGTAAGCCTATGTACGTTTTTTGGGGGGTACGTTGCGTACACGATGCGTTCATGCATTCCACTTTCACGGACACAAAAATCGACCCCTATTAACGTAGCACACGTGTGCGTTGCGTTCTGCCGTCAAAAACGCTCCGGAAGCGATTTTGACGAATACGCAACGTGTGGCGCAAGTGTTGATGCGCATATGGAAAGGCACCTTAAGCCCAATGACATCAAACGAGGTTGTTATGGTGCAGGACCAGGATTTTTTTTTACTGCGCCAAAGACACAAATTAAGACCCATCTACAAAATCTGTATAATTGGACAGATTAACCTTCCATTGATTTAAGTGGTTAAATTGAGATAACCACTTGCGTGGTGTTAATCGATGGTCCAGTATTGATATCATGTGGTGTAACATTAACACCATGCGAAAACCACTTAATTAACCACCGAAAACTAGATATCACAGGTTGCACCCTATGTGGTAAAGTACTCGATTAAACAGCGTGTGATATCACAGACAATGGCCCGTGTTATTTAATAACAACAAAATGGTAACCACTTTACAGAACGTTTCACTATAGACACCACGTCGTACCGCGTGTTAACAGTTTCGCGCCCACTCGACCGAGATGTTCAAAATAGGTAGACTATAAACCACATTTTCATTTTATGCTAACAAGCAGTCATTTCTGTGTGTCAATTCACGGAAGGCCAACCGTACAAGTAGACTGTTAGCTATAACTGCTACAGCTAAGTATCAACAAACATGGACGCCTAATATTTGAATAGCTTTCCTCGTCTAAGTAGCGGAAGGAAAACACATTGGAGTGCTCAACATCTTGGGAGTGATAGGGGTATTTAATCACATTCCAAAATGTGTGATGATGAAAAGTAGAGTCGGAATTTGAGACATCCTGTTGTTAGGTGATATTTACTATTTTCAAAGTACTAGTTTATATCTGGATATTGCAAATCCTGTTCAAGATATATTATCAATACTGGTTAGACTTTAACAAATTTCTTTGTTTTTCTGTAGTGAGTTTATTAATGTTGCATCCTTTTATAAATTTTGACTCGAGAAAGAGTCAAGTCATGCACCTTTTCTTATACAAAAGACCACCCTACTCATGACGCCACACTTTTTATACGCGTGCTTTCCTATGGTGCCCAGTGGACTGTTGGCCATCGCTGGCTCCGTAGGAAAGTGCGCGTGCAGACAAAGTGTGACGTCATCAGATCATAGGCTATACTGGTGCCCAACAAATGGATGGCTTGCTCCTTATTGGCCAAAATGTCCACTACATACAGCGTTGGACAAATGTCTCTTGAGTTGGTCCAGTTTCAATAAACTTATTATTGGATTATTGGATGAGTGTTAATTCCTTCCAAAATGCCGAACGTTTTCAACATGTGCGGATAAACTACGGACACATGCTCTCGTGCACTTCAAGCTGTGAAGAGATTGTTAGAAATGTCTGTCGTCCTGAAGTTGTGGCTTCAAGTTGAAGTGACGTGCATCGACAGGATTGTTTCCGTCTTCAGGTGGGAAGCAACAACCAGCGAGGTAACATTTAGCCGGAGGTCTCGGAAGAACGGTCTTTTTAGAGGATCAAGGCTAAGGCGTTGACAGCTTGCCCAAAAGTGCGACCAGAGGTGATTGCAGTCCTAGAGATTATGATAAAGCTTAGCTCAAGGCACTGAATGCTAAGTCTCTCATGTAACGCTAGATGTTTTGTGAAACGGCAGATGCTTACATTTGATACCCGTTGCTTTAAAACCTTCATTAATTAGTTATTCAATAGAGGAATACTTGAGCTTTAATAGTTTGTCATTGAAATCAGGCTGGGTCATGGTAATCATGCCAACATTTGATGGATCGGTGTAAGGATCCGAAGTCGCAAGAACTTCAAGTCGTAAAACCTCATTTCGAGCGATGCGTGTTTCGGCAGGATTAGCTCATATCAACAAGGACCGGTTCTTGTAAATCTTGTTCAGGGTTCTTGGATTTTTTTTATGGGTTGCCAATTAGGAGCAGGAGCAGTGGTCTTTTCTCGTGCAGCACCGGATTTCTTTGAAGTGACCGCCCTGGCTGGTGTGACTGATAACTGCTTTTAACTGGCTGAGGTGTGGTTCCGCCCCTTTGCTTACCTTTCTCCATTTTATTTCCTCTTACCCCTCGAGACAATTTCTCAACACAGTTTCAAGTTATATATAACGGGTTTTGCCCGTACCCAACGTATANCACAAGCTTACTCGGTGGGACTCGAACCCACGACCTCCTGCTTACTAGTGCAGATCTCTTAACCACTGTTATAATTAACATCTCCAAACGCAAAAATACATCTTGGAAAACAGTTTGAAGTGTTTCGAGATTATACATCTCTGCATCGGTCGAGAAACAAATAGAAACATCCATACACTTAAATTCGAAGAAATCTTCCAAACCTTTTGAAATCGCTTTTGTATGTTCGAGAAAGAGGAGAATCGGCGAGGATGTAAAGTCGATCTATTTCCATGGCCTTAGGGGTGCACAGTGCCACCCCTTGACCCCTAAGGTTGTAGCTTTTAGAGATCGATTAATGGTACGCAGGCCGACAGGATATACGCTCGCGACCTTGTGCGTGATGTGGAATTTATAATTTGAAAAAAATAATTACTACTAATTCAATCAAAAGGAGTTTCAGGGGTCGTCAGACAGGGCAAAGAACCCGCCCCCGATGTACTTCAGCAAGATTTCTTGCGGAGTGAAATGATATTCTTTAACCCATTGTTCGGACTCATGTCAGATTGAAGCTACAATAGGGACAATTTTATGTCACCGTATAAATTAGTTGATCTGTTCAAATAAGGGTTGCTATACGATGTTGAACAATAAAGAGATAGCATCTTATTCAAAGACGTGTTCAAGGCACCATCTCTCTCATGCACCACCTCTGGTGAGATGGCCTAATTTGGCCGACCTCGAAGATACGGTCTCGGTGTCAGTCCACAATACATTTATTCAACTCATTTTCCCAGAAACTGCGAGAACTCTGACCAACGACAGCATCCCTGCTCCACTCAAAAAGTCCTCTTCTGTAAATTTTTCTCCATGAATTTTCTTTTTTTTTTCATGTCGCTGACAATTCGTAGAATGTGGCCAAGAGGGATTTTAACAGGTGTAAAAATAGTAGGCATAAATTATATTTACTGCAGAGGGTGAAATGCATAATAAGATTGGTTGACTCGGGTCTGTTACCTTTCTGGAAAAAACATACAATTGTTTCCATTCTGTATTACATTGTCCTGACCCCAATTTTAGTTTTATTTCAGAATTGGGCGCTTTCAATGCGAACATAAAAATCATAAACCGGTTCTACAGAAATCAAAGGATGCTGCTTCCACGCAGATTTCATAAAAAAATCAGAGTGCATGCTTTAGAAATTCTCGTAAACACATTGGCTTTTATTCAATTGTGGTTAAACTGATCACTCGATCATTCGGTTAAACGGTACTTTAATGGTACAGGCTGGATGGGGCAAGAAAGAGCGGGTAAAAACAGTTGATCTGAACTCGTTGCCCGGAGCAAAGCGCCAATCGTCAATTCTCGACTGATTGAGAATTGCACAAATAGACGGAAGCTCGTGTTGATGTAATGCGTAAGACGCCAACCGTTTGGAGACTGTTCTGCTCACAAAGCGATTTTTTTCCTTTCTCGAATTCAGCAACACCTTTATTGATGGCAAGCTCTCCAGTTCTACCCCGTAACATCCTCTGATTAAAAACCTTTCTGAGTCTCCACTTGAGGCAGGAGTGGCCCCATCCGTTCTCGGCCTTTTGAGCGTAATTGAAGGATTTATCTCGAAAATTGAAAAGACGCTTTCAAATTATTTACCTTTAAGTCTTCGGCGTACGCTGTCGAGTGACGCAGTGGACGCAGCACTGCCCTTTCTCAAATTGAACCCAATTTCCATTTCACACATCGAAATTTCACTCGAGAAATGACAGCAGAATGAAATATCTAAAAATGCTTGAAATTTACAGAATCACTTTTAGAAATGGTACTAAATTTCCCAGTTTCGTCAAGGTTTTCATATTCACGAGAGTACGGTTGTATCAGCACGACTTGAAACTTGAATTTGATCATGAAAAAGAAATAAATTCAACTGTTTTGACATTGGCAATATTTTGGATAGGCCCTAATCACTAATTTAAACTCCAACGAAATTAAATGAATGCGGTAGAAAAATTCTTCGATAAACATTGATATGTGACTGGTCGATCCGATCCTTCAGAGCCATCTTCTTTAAACCCATGCACGTATGGAACTGAAATGTGGACTTCGTCAACGTTTCCAGGACCTAACTCACCAAAAAAAAAAAAATCACCGGAGTGGAGCCTGATATTTCCCCCTATATTTTTGACAATTCATTGAGCGCCTACGGACAGAACTTCCTGTGATATTAAAGGCGACCCCTTACTCTCCGGAATTAATTAGCCACGTCTCACAGCTATGGGTTATTATTATTATCATTCAAATTTGGGACGTTTTTTGTAGGATGGTTGAAATGGTGCCTTTTGCATTGGTACTTGAGGTCAGCTAACCATCAATCACGTCTAAAGTCTAATCAAGAACAAAGAGTTTGCCTGCATTTCAAAGACGAGTGAAAAGGGAGACAGACAGAACTTGAAAAAGATCCCAGGAAAGCCTCGTGGATTCATTCCGTGGTGTCATCAAGTCTAAATTATGGCTCAGAGCGATATTAAGTACCGACAAATCTGCGCTCTGTGGCTAACATTGATTATTGCTGCTTTTTTTCTTCGTCTTCTTTCTCTCTTTTTCCAATTACTAGTTTTGCGCTGGAGAGAGGTCTCTGGCTCGACCAATCATAACACCTGTTGTTTAGATTGTAAATACAAACGGAAGACGATCTGTGATTGGCCATCGAACCTTTTTCATTTAGCGGCATTTGGCCGATGGTGAATGTCAGCAAATAAAACAAAACCACTGGACAGAAAACATGAAATGCAGAGGTATTCATTGACATGATCGCCTCTATTTTTGATTAATGTTTAGGGGAGCCCGCTTATTTCAATATTTTCAGAAAGGCTTGATCGAAAGACATGCTTATAATTTGTCGCTTAATACTACAACTTCATCGTTAAAAAAATAAATAGCTAGACCTATTGTAAATAGGAAATTTTTGGTCAATTACATTGTACATTTTCATTAATCCGGAAACTTTGTGGCAAATCAGAAGGGATTAATGGGGGAGTTGTATATTTTGTATATATTTTCTACTTTTGTTTTGTTTTTGTTTTTTGTTTTTTACCTGCGCCAAATGTGACAAAAACGGTCAAATTGCATTAATACAAACATCAATACAGATTTAGGATGAACAAAACTAATAGGTAGCATAAAGGCTTTGAGACTGTTGAGTCACATCGTTGGGGAGAAATGGTGTCGATAAAGAAGGGGAAAAAGCGGGAAAAGGTAGGCTGAAATGCCGTGGGCGTTGGTCGAAGTGGAAGCTTAATACGCACATAACCTCCGCCAAACCTCGCTTGAATTAACAAGTGCCGGATATTGTTTTACTGCGCAAGAGTCGTGTGTGTGTGTGTGTGCTCGCGACGTAGAATCAAGACCATGTCGAGCGGAGGGGATCAGACGCGCTGAAGCAGCCTGAAAAAACCTCTCCCCCCGGGGATGATGGTTGGGGGGGTGGGAATAGACAGACAGTATGGGGAGTCATTTTAGCCAGTAGGAAGACGACAGCAGAACCAGGACCGATTGCATCGCGCCCTTTACTGATCAAATGATTTTATAATTCATTCCATTTTTTTTCTTTCACCAGCGCTCGTCCCCTAAACACGAATTCATGTGCTTATCGCCTAGATCGAGAAGCGAGATATAATCAGATTTCATTTCGTCAACGAGTATGGTTCCGCATTTAATAATTTACCAATAATTTTCTTCTTTACAATGATATTGCGATGCTCTGCTTTTATCCTGACAAAAAACCCTGAGAAGGCTCTGCCGCACTTTTTGCTTCTTATCCCCAACTGAAAAAAAAAACGAATGAGAGAAAAGAAGAGAAAAATCTCTTTGATGAACTGCAGGAAATGAGTGTGTAATTCAAGAAGAGGATTGCATATGAAAGCCATTGATTTATCGCCAATCTGTCAGATTCCGGAATTCTCTGGAAGCTCTCCGAGCAACATTGGTGACTTGCATTTTTTGCAAACGTGCATTCGTGCAGGGAACCAGCTGTGCCGCGTTTTTTATAAGCGCTGTCACATTTTGTATTATGAGCGTTGTAGTTGATGTCGAGCGTCCAAATCTTTGGTACAAATGTATATTACTGCGGTTCTTTCATAACTCAGTCCTTAATGCAAAACTGTTTCAAAACTATATCTGTCATAGTTTGGAAATTCAATTTTACACTGACTTTGACACCAATGCTAATTGTTTTAGATTGTTTTAGACCTTGCTGATTGCAACGCCACTGTCTCTGTCTAGTGTCTTCGCCATGCTCAAGTCACTGTCACTCTTGCCATTTTAAGCCTTTCAAATATGTGCCATAATATAATTCACACGTGCCCCGGTGAGCTGTTCATATTCTCCAGACGGAGGTGCAGACCAACTCTCGTGGTACCGCGCATAAGACACAGTCAATTTTAGTCCGTTCATGCATAGCGCGGCGAGGCTAGCAACATTGGAAAACCTTACCACACATTTACGTAGACTAGTTGTAAATACACCAAAACTCGTCCCAACGTTACTCGCTCGATCGGTTCACCCCAGGCATTCGTAATGTACTCAGTAGCGTAATAATACTCCCTTGTGCCTTATTTAGTTTGAAAACCGAGACCCTGCGGTTGCAAACACTGCCCCAAAGAGCTGCCTGTATAGGCCCCCAAATGACTCGGTCTTAAAGAATAAACAGAAAAGACTATCTTCTTCACAAATCGCGTCGGTAAATGTCATTCGGACTGAAGACTACCACGCCTCAAAAGACGACTCGCTAAAGCTGTTTTCGTAAAGGGGATAAACGACCATCTTTTTTATACACGTTTACAATTGTGAGGAAAAAAAACTGGAAAGGTTAGGTCTAAATCCGTCTCAGAAACTGTGCCGCGCATTTTCGTCGGCGCGACAACTTGGAATGAGTGATTGTAAAGATGAATTATAACAGATTATATTTACAAATGTAATTGACAATTATTAAGCATGTAGATCCGTGTTGTTCAAGGATTGAGAAGTCTTGCTTGTTGTCAAGCCCTGCCGGTGGCTATTAGTTAAAAACACTTTAAGCATTCGTGCACGTCTTCAGGACACACTCTGTCTGAACACCAATCATTCATAGCTCGCCCAACCGGGCGAATTCGATGATCTTTCGGGGGCTACTTTCCACCGGCAGTTTCACGCCTATACTTCGTGGGGGTTCACACCCTTTACACCCCGGTACCTGTCGAGGCGACAAGATCCCCTCGCCTTTCAGACATGTCCCCAGAAGTTCAAATTAAAAAAAACGAGGGAAAAAAAAGGTGATTAAATCTTGGATCACTGCGAAATTAAGCCGAAGGGTCACGGACAAAAATAATTTTCTACAAAAAGTGCACCTGCTGATGGGTTTGAAAACAAAATTTAATTGAATGTCATGTGAATTCTAAGTTGATGAAAATGCACGCTGCGTATTAAGAATTTCTCCTTGAAATCTGTAATATAATTTACCACCGTGAACTCCC
The DNA here is from genome assembly GCF_001949145.1 of Acanthaster planci. The sequence continues at coordinate 131,610 of NW_019091385.1, read as the reverse complement.
AATAAAGCATAAAGACTGAGGGTGGATATCGGCCAAGTCTCAGCTTACTTACGGATCAATATACTCTTTGCTAGAATTTGGAGATATCTGCAGGGACTTGGAATATTTTTAAATTCCGTCCCATCGTCCACCCACTCGATCACGTGACTGCAATTTTCTAATTTCGTCACACAGCGGTCTCGCTCTGTATATCACTCTATCGATGGCGGGCAAGGAAAAACGCCCTCACCGGCCCTTGCCAAAAGTTTACCCCCGACTCGAACTCTAGAGCCAGCTCGGGGGGGGGGTCGTGCCTACCGCTCGCGATACGGCTGGTATAGTCTTTGTCCGTGTCGCCCGTCTGATCGCTTAGACACGATGCCGCTTCTCTCATGTAGAGTGCGCGATGCAGTCGGTCGTCGAGTGAAGTTAACGAGGGCACGCCAACTTCGGGCACCACGGCTAACTGTGGCATCACACCTCCCTAGGAGGACAAAATCCAGCATCTACAGGGTGGTGTGTTTTACTCGCTCATTCGGGAATTGCGTGGTCTTTTGTGTCCTTCTTGGAACAACAGCCGAGGAAGACAGTTGGGGAAAAAACTGTTAAGGTAGGCAGAATGATTCGTAGTTTGTCTTACATGCACTTTTCACGCAAAGGCTACAGGTAAACGGTTTTGAATTACCATGGAGTCTAGGATTAATTTGACGGGATAGAAGTCTGCCCATAAATAATCGACCAGTATATAAATCAGCTTTTTTGTCAGGTGCAGTGTGCGAGCAAAGTGTGTGTGCAATATGGCCTGGTGGTTTCGATAAGTTTCAAGGGTCGACTTCGGAACAGTTAACGACTTAAGACCGTCTACAATGTGGGCCTATTACCACCTTTCTATGTCAATCATTGTATGAGCGTGGTAGTTAGGTTGTTTGCCGACACGTAGTTTTTTGTACTACATACAAGATAGAAAGAGACATCCAAAACTTGTGCATACTACGAAGCAATTAACATTTTTTCCTATAATAATGCATATACGCTGTGTTTATTTATCATAAATAGTTTGTTCAAATTTGATTTTAATGACTATTGTAATTTAAAGCACACAAGTCTTCTTCCATATTTGATCAAATGTACATGGCAAAGGTTTTAGTCAATAAAGTCGTACAATAACTAGGCATCTACTCTCTAATATTTTCAACATCTGAAATAATCCATGATATTCCCGTTTCGCAGTATTTTCCATGATATTAATTTCATCAGGGTACGCTCATGTCTAATATTTGCAAATCGGAATTGATTTGTAAACACAACTGTCCCGTTCTGTAAAAGTCAGACAATTATCATACCCAGGCGCAGATAAAAATAACTTCAGTATCAACAGTGGTAGCCGGGCTACATTTATCACCGTGCAGCTAGCGCCATAAATTAAAAAAATGGGGGGAAAAATCCATGCCATCGGATTATTATGCGTTCAATTGTGGCGGAGCCATAATTTTTTTAGAGAGCGTAAAGCGACGAACAATGGCCCGCCGAAATTCAATCTGGTCGACATGGAGGCCGTTGTTGGGCTAGCGAACAAACATGGAGATGTGTTGCCTTCGGAATATACGACTGGAAAGCCTGGTTTGAGCGCCATAATTTGACTGTGAGCCGGGCGCCCGTAGTCTGTAGCTCTGGTCTATTTGTACTCCCATGTCGCAGTTGGGCATCCTATTCCCTTGTGCATCAGAATAGAATTCGGGAAAAGACTTGAAACGTGAATCCATCTCAGATATATGACGAGGCCTCTTGCGTAAGAGCAAGGCAGAGAGAAAACTTCCCGGTGAATTGACTTAAAGATATACCGGACAGTGAATTCGAGAACTTCACCGGTGATTTTTAAGTTTAGATAATTATCTTCCGGTTTAAAAAAAAAATCGGTCTTTTTTCGGAGATAACTGTCCGAATCTGTGGAAACGGAAGTGGGCGATTGTTTGCATTCGGCAAGACTTGTAGCTCGGAGGGAAAGAAATTCTCCTCCCCTAAGGTGTAGAAGGTAAATATACGGAAACCGGACAAACGGGTTTTCTCTGTAAATATCGCTCGGGAAAACGAGCGATCCGATATCTCGTGTGTCAACCGTGATGTTTCCTTGAACTGAGTCGACTTCCAAGACCATTCAATCCCGTCAGGCGGAAGTGCGTGTCTCATTTCCAAACCCACCCTAGTTTTTAGCATTTTTAAAGTCAGTGTTTCGAGTCTTTTAATGTCAAAATCACTTGGCTGCTTAAATCGCAACTTAAAATGGCATCTTGATTAACCCTTTGAAGCCATTCATGAATACAAAACTGTGACAAAGAAAATTCATGTTTATTCTTAAGAACATGATCAAATGCCCGCAAGTTGACCATATTTAGTTTCCTCTGGAAAGCGCATTTTGCCCGTATTTGTACCACGATCAAAAATCGATGAAATATAACCTCCAACCGGCCTTATATTAATTGGTAATCCGATACAAGCAACCGGGTTTTGTTGCAAGTTTCAACGTATCATTTGAAAGCCAAAATATGGCGCATTTCCTAAAAGTGACGGACACATTATTTCCTTCTGGCCTCGCACCATCAACTCGTACGTCAACAAACATTTTAAAAGCATACCTTGCAAGGGGTATCGAATTAAATTGCATCTCCATTAGCTGTGCCTTTCTTACCCGTTTAAAGACCCGAAGAATTACCCTGGACGAGGAGATATCATGCAGGGTTTATCTAGTTCATTGTGATATATAGAGCGGAATCAACCAGCTCTTTCTTTCAAGGAATGAGCGATAGCATGTCAGGGCAGCATTGTATCAACACTACTGTATACCTAACCTTTCAATTGCTTCGAATTATCATAAAGTATCATAATTTGAAAGGGCTCACCACAGTTGGGGAACAACCTCTCTCGTGTTCGGCTATTTTAAGGTTGGAGCCGAATCACATTTCCGTAATTTGTCTTGTTAAGTAGTCCCTCTTAGCTCGGACAATCGAACTTAGGTGCGCGCGTACATGATTTAAGATACATTAGCCAGTCTTAACGCCACTTCATGTATTACGAAAACTTTGCCGGCAGCGGCGCAGAACCAAAACATACCGTGATGAATTTACGATTGCACCGAAATAAATCGTGGATGTCTCGCTCACCTAAAGGGTCGTTATTTTACACGCGATAAATCAGCGTTCAGGAGGACTTTTCACAGACAGACAGCCAACGACAATCTTCATAGCCCTCCATAAGTCGTGCATGAAAGTCAATCCAAACTTAAGAATGTAGGCATTCTTTTTCAAATTCATCACTTACTGCGGTCATGTCCCATCTGCCTCAAGCTCTCATCATCCACAACCAATCTTTATTGGCTCTGTTTATTTTGCATCCCCGTCTTCAATAGCTCAAGCTCATTTTTTTTATTGGAAAATTGTTAGTTTGGTCGTCGAACAAGCCTTCAGCTGGTCCTCTTACGCAAGCATGATTGAATGAAGTATTCACGTGTAGCCAGTGGTATACGTGGGACTGTTTCTCTCCAGAACACGAGCGGCCTTTGGATTAATTTTACACCAGTCATTTTTTTCGGATCTCTCTTCAGTGGCGTAGCGACGGGGGGGGGGCACGTGCCCCCAAAATTCCTAGTGCCCAAGGTGCCCCCCACTGAAAAAAAAACGGATGAACGGATATTGAACAAGGTGACCAAAAACTTGGCCCCCCAAAAACACACTACTGAGAGCTGGTGCCTCCCCCCATAGGATGCCGGTGCCCCTTGTGCCCCACCCCTAGTGAAATCCTAGCTACGCCAACGTCTCTCTTCAGCTAGATTTGGGAAATAATCTCGAATCGTGGATGCATATCAGCAAGTCCTCGGAGATCGGCCGACGGCGCGGACTGTCGTTTGTTTTTGGTTTGCGGTCGTTCGTGCAAGTTTGTGTGGGCCTTTCAGCTCCTGGTGAGCCGTGGCGTCATCATCAGTCAGGACAGTCTGGCTTTGTCCTTAAAGGCCCAATCGAATGTCAGCGCAACTTTTCAAGAACTGCAACATGTACTTTGACTTGAAATTTACGTCTTTTAGCTGGTAATCTACGATTGCCCTTGTGCGTTAGCAAACCTTTGAAATGTAACGACAATTTTATACTGTGACGTTCATGAGGTTAGTCATGGGCGAAGGCTGATATTCCAAGAATTACTGGTAACAGATGAATGTCTGTATATCATCAATACAGCCCAACAGACACAACAAAATCCCGTAAAACTGACTTATCGCTTTCCACAAGACACAACAAAGATGGACGGGTGAGCCTCGGGTGGCTAGTTATGTATTTGTGGCTTCAAAATATTGGTTTGAATATAACCTATTTGTTTGAAATGTGTCAATCAGTGATCACCTCGGTCGGTATACCATTCTTACCTTCATCCTTTCATTTGTTTATTTTTTCTGGTCGATATAGCAAACCAATCCGGGGTTGCTGCGGTCCATATCTCGACATGTGAATTCCAAGCCGACCAGTGCCTTCACAAAAAAAGCCAGATTGCATTGACATGCAAATATTTAAAAACAAGATTTGTGTAAGTCTTTCTCGGCCGTTAATCTGCGGGAAGGTTTTCGAATTGAAAGAAAATAAGGTTTTCATATTTTGAAAACTTATCTTGTGTCATTTGTCACGAATGAAATGTAGTGGAATAGCCATCTTGGTCCTCTAGGTGAAGCCACTAAAAAGTGAATATTTAGAAGTTGCGTTGCTAGTGTATTAATTAATAATAACCTTGTGAAGTAATATGTCCAGTATATGGACAAATACAGGCAGGTCTTTCAACATAGGTGACTCAATCTTTGGATTTTACCAACTCACCCGAGTTCAGGTAGTTAATACTTGGCGCAAAAGCAAACAAAACGAAACGAAACTATGATCTTAAGTCAGATATTCGTCCTGCGAATTTGCAAAGGTTGAACTCACTTCAATTCGAACGAAGTTCGGTGTAAAATGTTCCGTGACCTCAGATTCGCGTTCGTCTTCAGTGTGAATTGGCATAAAAGGAGAAATATCGAAACATCTCTGCGGTTCGCATAAAGAAATCTTGTTATCTTTCTATCCGTTACTTCAAGTCTGTTCGTCCGTCGTTTTATCTTTAGGTGTTTTCCAGTTATCGGCGTTTCAACATCAGTCGAAGTGTTTTGGTCGACATGACTGTCTTATCTATGGTATGTTTCCATGCAAATCTTCGTATGCTGATTGCAATGTCTTTATCTTGTTTTATTTTGTCACTGTTTGCACACGTTCCTTGTTTATCTATGCTTTGTCACCAGTTTTTATCACTTGTTTCCTTTCCATTCTTTCTCTGACATTCAGACTAAATTCAAACCCCATGTTTTGCTTTTCAATTTTTTCTTCTTAATCTACAATGCGTTTACAGTTCCATATGCCTTGTTTTCATTTCACCTTATTTCCACACCTTTTTCTGTCATCCAAACAGGTCTTTACAGGTCTCTCCTCAAGTTTGTTTTCTTAATTTCTTCTGCACCCCTTTACTCGTGTTTACTGTTCTTTATATCTCCGACTCTTGTCACCCTTCGTTCTTCCATGGTTCTTCTTAATCACCCTCCTGTAAAGTCCACGATCCGGTCCCTTCCGTTGAGATTTACAGCCTACCTTCGACGAGAGTGACCTTTTTGCAGTGGTGCCTTTCTAATTGGCAGAAATCGGTGATGATGAGTGCATGACGAAAGACGCTGTACAAATTGATATCTGAAACTTTTCCTCCTCGTGAATCACAAGACGAGGGAAAAAACGAGGCCGAGAAGAGCTTTCATTATCCAGTCGTATGAATGCGGCATGAAACCAGCCTTTCGATGTTCGTGCATTTCTGTATTTTATATCTCTGTCTTGGTTTACGATTATTTGAAACGAGAGCTTGCTTAAATGCTTCTACCTTGGGGGAATCTACCGCGGCTCCCACGAGACGCTCTGCCGGAGGAAAACCCTACACACGTTTTCCCCTCCGAATTGGTTCCAAGAGTTGTAAAATTAGCCTTCGGAATTACAGTCATAATGTCCGGTTAAATTAGACACGTATGGCTTGAAACGTATCATTACACGAGACTTGGAAAATGCATCTCGGAAAACTGTGTTTCATAATTATGCCAGCTGCTTGCTTTGCTGTTTCTCTCGAATAGAAAATGGTGAAATTCGAGCCGTGACACAGAAGAGAAACTTCAAAATCGATTGAATTCATTTTGATATCTCAAGGTTGCATTTCATTTTCGTGAAAAGACGAAGCACTCGCTCACACTGTGTCACTTAACCTATTATATATTTTCAATGACAAACGCACCCTGAACATTAAAAGTAATTTCAATCGTTGCTTGAAGTGTCATTCATTAATTGTAAATGACCTTACGCTGACAACTACGTTGGTTTGGACGGTAGACCTTGAAAATAAGTGTTTCGTAACTTCAGAGTATTTTGTATTAATCTAGACTGACGAGCAAACAGTTTCGACTTTTAACAATACATCGTTTTACTCGATGACTTTTTTTGTGTTTATTTTTAAAAGGTTCACTATTCTGGATAGTTACTTAATGTATTCCGACTGCGTGTTAATTAATGTAACTGATGGAAACCTATTCTCAAATTTTTAGTTTTATTTTGGACTGACATCTTCTGGAACCATAAATGTATCACAATTCTAATGAACACGTTTTTTCTTCACAAATGAATTGAAATCCCTTCTTTACGTTTTGAGACACGATTATTTTGTATTAATTTTGAGCAATCCCACGATGCTGAGATCTCCAACAAAAGAAAGGGGTCACCAAATAGTCCCAACGGGCAATGTGATTAATTTGCCTCGTTGCTAGTCCGTAGTAGGAAGCGTCGGAGCCTCTGGTAGCGGAACCAGAACAGCGCTGGTCTCCCTGTCTCCTCGTTCCCTAAACGCCAGCAGTCGGCGGGGGACCAGTCGGCAAGAAAACGGAACTTCGTTCTGAATAATCGAAGCACGCATGACTGAGTTTGACTGGCCGGTGTGTGTTTTTTTCTCAAGAGTGCGATAAAAATCGTTCCTAACAGCGAGTTGAGAAATTATCGGTACTTCAAAGCAACGGCACACGTTAGCGCTAGTGATATTTTATGTTAATGAGCTTGTGTTACTGTCTGTGCTTAGATCGCGATTTGTTTCAGAAGTATCAAAAGAAAAAAACAGACATTTTCCAAGCAAAATACGCAAAAGGAATTTGTGTCGATATAGGCCTATGGGATTGTACCAAAACTACATGGTAAATGTCGACTTGAAAGCATATAATGCATCAATCCGTCGAACTGTATAATAATTGACCCTAGACTGGAAAAGTGGCCACTTTTATGAGGAAAGCTCTCCGGTAGTCACTTTCCCGCTTGTATGTAGTATCTCATTGGTCGATATGCGCCATGACGATTTTTTTTTTCTGCTCTCTGTAATCCATTTGGTCGACTTGCACATAATTATGCATGCCTGTGCCAAATATTCAAATGAAGTCGACTGCCCGCTGGAGTTCACCGAGGAAAGAATACAAAGAAACCAACCTATCGCTTAGCGACTGGATAGCAGTAATTAAGGGGCGCCCTCGTTTATTCTGTCATAATTTCCAGTATGTTTCTCGATTGAAGCGCGCACGCGCAAGAATCTGATACACCTCACGGCCGGGCCGCGCATGACTCGCATGAAATGGTATGTCACGCCTTATTCTTATCAACCCAGAGTGCAAGCGAAATGCGATCGGTCCCATTGCACCACAGAGTTACCCCCATTACATTCGCACGGCTAAAACAAGAATGTGTGTCTTCCATGTCAGTAATGATATGTCACTCCTCTCGAACTAACCGCTCACACGGACGTCAGAGAAAAAAAATCATCACCAGCGAAAAATGTCCTTTGATGGTATTAAAATAGTTTAACACAACACAAATGCATTTTTCTCATCAACTGGTGCCCCGCCTGTTGAGAAAGAAGAAGAAAGCGAAAAAAAAGACAGACCTTTTTTTTCGAATCCGTAAGTTTATCCTCGCGCCACCGGAACTTCGAGGGTTCCGTCTGAAAGTGCCATTGTCGACGCCTTCAGCGTCCATTGTCAGCCTGTACAAGGAACCTATCTGCGCTGGAAGATCGGCTTACATTCTCCCCAAAGGACGAGACTCAATGCCAGTGGATATTGAGGATCAGCTGCCGTGCCAATTACTGGGTGACCGATAATGCCAACTGAAGACAAGGAGTAAACTGATGCCGTGCACGCTTACAGTCAAGTAACAAAGACTCTCCTCGAACAAAGGCTAGCTCTCCACTGAACGATAGTAATGACTGGGAGAAAGGGGAAAAAGTCATTGTGTATCGTCCTGCGTCAAGTATCCCAAGATTTTTTCGTAAAAACTGACTTCTTCAGCCGTCTACCTGCAATAAACAAATTATGAAACTGTTTTTCGTAAACAAAAAAGCACAGCGGTGTTCGATGTATAGACGTTAACTTAAAGGGATAATCAAAGTCGATTATTTCCAACGTAGTTTTCTCTTCCAATTTGTTTTTCAGTTATGTTCTCCAATGTACTTTGACATTTTTAAATAATGTAACCAAACGCAAATTTTCTTCAGTAAAACAGTAGCCTAGTGATTTTTTTAAAAAGTACAACTGATTTTCTTAATTTAAAAGGGCGTATCTATGTTCCTCCCCGGGCTGAGTTTTATAAAATGCTCTAATATCAAGTAATTTTTAGCAGCAAGTGATTAATTTCATAATGGAGAAAGCCTTCTGCGCCAATGACAAATTAGTGATTGGGGAAATCATAACCTCCTAATACGACACAAGATTTACAGTAAACATTTCAGCCTTTAATTAACGTTACGCAATTCTATTTGCCTGTTCGATGTTTTGCGCTAGGGTTTTTGAATGATGCTTTAAGTGTTCTTTGATCGATCTGATAACATGTCTTCTTATATTTTACTACCGATTTCTAAATGTCGTTGATAGGAAACTGAGTTTATGCCGAACCGAACCCTTCGCCAAAATTTTGCAGTGTCTGGGTAATATCTCCGTCTGGTTGTGATGGGTGACTTAAGTCGAAGATGAGACCGCTCATGACCTCAGCAGGTGTTTTAAATCTGACCGTGACAAGTGGATCTCAGCCCGATGATAACTTCAATCTGACCGTCAGAACTTACCACCTTCCCGATATTAAAATCGATCCCTCCTGGAAAAAAAATCGACATTTAACCCAGAAATGGAAGTATATCCGAGCTACATATCAGCAAGATCGTGTAAAAAATGTCCACCAACATTGGTTTTGCGTGCAGTTTCTTGAACTTATTTTCGTTTAGACCCGACGTCAATGTTGGTGTTAATGTTGGATAGGGTAAGGACCATCGATAATTCATGTGAAATTACCTCTAGTCCCTTGTTGGTCAATACCGGCATTTCACAATAGTGCACCTCCAAGAGTTTGCAACGCGTTGACCAATCACAGTGCGCGAAATCGGTCAACCCTTTCCAAACACGCATTGGGTCGACAGATTTCGCGCACTGTGATTGGTCAACGCGTTGCAAGCTCTTGGAGGCGCACTATTATGAATCGCCCGTATTCGAAAAGAGAATCGCCCATTTTCGAAAAGAGATTTCTCAAATTTCTCAGAGAAATATCTCGGAAGACTTCAGCGGCAGTTCGATTTTTTGACCAACGTTGGACTATGTGTTAGGTGACATTTTGCAGGTAAACCTTGCCTGCACTCACCACAATGACTTTGAAATGTACTGCTCAGTTTGATGGCAATCGCTTTTTCCACGGACTCGCCATATTGCAACGAAAACGAAGCGGAGCTGGAAAAAGACTCCCCTATGCTCATGCGTTCTACGCAAACAAACGTAGCCAACGTTTTTGAAACACATCCTATATTAGCAGTATAAAATATAGTGACGTTCGACTTCTCCAGTGACAAAAGGGAGAAGAAAATGATGAACCTGTACTCGCATATTTAATTGATTTCAAATTTCCAGTAAGCAGGATTGTCCGAAGACAGCTAAAATGTACTTATTTATGATGAACACAAGATACAATAAACGGCGTTTCTGGTACTGAAAAATGTTCAGCCCTCAGTTTATTGAAATTTCTTCTATTCACGAGTTTCGGGGAAAATTCTGCCTGTAAAGATTCCCCATGAAACGTTTCCTGATTTCTCCCTGCGCTATTTGCCAGCTGGATACGCACGGAAATACTATGATTGCTGGTAACTTTGGCCTGCATAAACGCAGCCTATTTGGGTTGCCGAGCGGTCATGTAAAAGCACATTCGAGACGCCGGTGGTTGCAAGTCTAGCCTCGATTTCATTCCAAGCGTACAAAAGGTTCATGGCGGTCATTCGTACTCTGACCTTTGGCTGACTAATACACTGCAAGAGCTCTTTTTTTCTGTTTGCAAAAAAGTTATTATTTCAAAGTGCCTGGATCGGACTGTGCTCCATCAGAAGACGCAATCAACATTACTAGCTCCGAGAGAATTTTTACCACGACGAATCGTAACCCCTCGAAATGAGGAGACGTGTTTATTTTAAGTGTTCCCAAAAGATGACATTTTCTGGGCTACAGTCACATCCCGGGTAGCATTTAGGATAGGGTTTCCCCGTCATTCTGGACTCTGTTTGGATGACTCGGAGTTTGCTGACGAGACAGTAATCTTTTCGGACTTGAAAAGGTTAGGCTATCCTGCCGACGGCCTCGCGTGGGCGAGCGATTGTGCGGCGCGGTTCATTCTGCGTACATCGGCCAAACTAACGGCCTTTGAAATAAAGAGTCTATGATCATTTTGAAAGTTTTAATCTTGTGTGGATTAGTTTGTCAACAAGTCATAAACTCAGAAGACAGTTTGATCAACCCGTCCATATCAGTTCTGTTTTCGGATATCCTTCAGATATATAGTTGAGTGAGTTGTATTTAGGCATTTGAATTTATAGAGAAATCCTTCTTATTCAGTGACAGGAAGACATAAATACTGCATTCTAGTGCTCTCGATTTCGCTTATTTACTTGGAACCCAAGAATTCAAATTTACGTGTTACGCAACCTGTGTACACGCTATTACTTTTTTCTCTTAGAAGTGCCAACTTTTTAAGAGGTTTGCGTTAGTTTACACACAAACAACATGAAATACCTGCCAATTCGGAGTAATGGTGCTCAATTGTATTGCACCTTAAATAGATCCAAACCTTGACAGGGGGGGTTGACTCGCCTCAGCTAGTACGGGTACATGCAAGGCATTGTCGCCCACGAGCCTAACAACTGCACATCGGTTGGGTCTCTCGCACTGTGCAACCGATCAAGCCATGAACGTGGACTCATTCAAAGAGTCAATAGGTTAGTCCTTCATTTTGTGAAACGTGCATAATTTAACCCATGAGCTTGTGTGTACCTGTCTCATTTGGTAGAAATCAGAGACTTAAGACGTAGGTTGGTGTTTTTTGTCGACGTGTTGCCGACAACGACGCCCGTGAGTACCGGCTTCGTGGTCTGTCCTGCCATGGGCTAAGATTTGCAACCCATGAACTGCTTTGATATCCGTACAATTTCATTGTACAGAAAATTTGTTGTACAAGAATATCAAATTCCACCATGCTTGTACACATGGGTGACCCAGACGTTTATAGATTTCAAGGAGACGTCAGTGCTACTGGTGGCACGTTTACGCGCGCGTTCTCAAACTTGACGCAAGCGTGCATCACAGGCAAGTCACAACACCTGATTGGTCGAAGGGGCATTTAACGAGCTCGTACCCCCTCTGTTCAACGTGCTGCCACCAAAGTCATGCCATGTAATTCTGGTCGACAATTAGTTTGTATCATGTAATACCTGCATAAATCCCCGTCATCTAATTGATGGATCGTTGATCACATGTCATTTTATTATTCGTTCTATTCAGCGGTACCCGTTGATTAGAACTTCATTTCAATTGACTGGTTCCCGTCCACATTTCTTATTTCCCAGTTAGAAAGAGGACAATAATGCAGAGACGGAAACTATTATAACATTGCATGGCACTACCAGTAGGTGGCGCTTCGGGCACGGATCTGGGCAAGTATTGTATAAAACAAATAATGGATGTTTCACATTCGTGCAATGGTAAAACTAATTTCAATCGGGGACAGAGGAAAATCTATTCCACTTGGCTTGGCCTTGTAGAATTCGAACAGTTCATCTGTCAACTCATGAAATTAATTTCAACACTGTACCCATAAACATTCATTTGTACCAAGTACCGTTCGTTGTATCATTCATTTTTGATCAAGTTACCAAGGAATGAAGATAACTTCTATACGCTCATGAAACTCACATCTGCTCAATTAAATTACGTGCCTCTAGCGATAGGAAATTTTAATCAGTGAACGGTATTAGGCGTTTCTTTTAAATATTTTCGTGGTTTAAATCAAATCCACATATTCGATAGAATTTATCATATTTACCTTTCCTTTGTGAATGACATTTGGATTTCGTTTTCATAATGTAAAAGTTTCAAGGGTCAAAAGGAATAAGAGAATGTTGCCACTGCGCAGTATTTAACGCCCCCATAATCCTTTGTCTGTTCATTTTTTTCTTGTAGTGCAAACGATGCTTCTAGATCACCTGACAAGTTTTACAATAGTAGTGTAGTTTTCAGTTCCGGACTCATAAATTTTTCAAACCAAAGATATTTTTTCTCATTCAAAAAGGGGTGATCATCCCAAGGGTCATGCTTAGATTATGCGTAGAAAATAATTTGGCCAAGCTTTATATTCTGCAGCCCTGTGAAATTAAGGTTAAACTCGGTTCCAGTTTTCATCAGTATACGTAAGACTTACTGTGCAACTTCCGAATGAATTGGTATAAAAACCCTTTAAACTCAGCTTTACGCAGTTCCCTTTAATTATCAAAGTATCAATTAAAGACATTTTGATTTTGAAAGGTCATGTGAAATCAGAGAGACATAGAAACTCACAAAGCATCGCGTAAAACGATCCCGATGGTACGACCGAGTAGCATTTCTCTGTGGGGGAATATGTGACACCGCATCGTGAATAGGGTTTCCCAAATATAGTTCGCCAAATGGGCGCTCCGTCCGTGGATGACAATGGCGGCGTATAATTGAGGAAGAAAATGGGAATCCGTTTGTCCACGATCCTCGGGGAATACTGAAGGGGGAAAAGGCTAGGAGAAAGGGAAAAGGATTCAGTCTCGAGTTTGACATGTTGCTAAGGAGATGGAGTGAGGCTGACCTTTAGTCAGGTCGCGCGTGTTGTCATGGCAACGTGGTAGGGGATCTCAAAGCTAAATAAAGCTTTTTCTTCAACATTGTGGATTGTTATTACAGTTACCGATAGATCGAAATATCATAGCCTTTGCCTCAAAGGTGAACGAAGAGGCTAACTGATAAGGTTGAGCCACCGATTTTGTGCAACCCGAACACAGTTCTTACTTAAGACCTTAATGGGCCGAGGATGGAGGGGTCTAGTGGGAAGCGGTTATAGTGGAAAGATCGAAGTTCAAGGAGTTTACAGTTGTTACAATTTGTTAGATTTTACCACATCTTTATAGAAAAAAAGTTTATGAATTGATCAGGAAATGAGGGTGTACTGGTGGAGAAGAGACTACCTAATGTCCTTGCCATTTCGGAATTCGTTCGCTGTGTAACGTTCCTTTAGGTAGACCCTATCCATGTCTAGTATCAAGAGGTCAAATTTGATATCACGAACTTTTAAAGTTCGGTTTTGTTTCTCATTGTTCGGTCTCAGCGAATTATCTTTGGAGAGATTTTGCTCTCTTAGTGACGTTTGTGTCTTATGAAATGGATTTCTTTCCATTTGAAGCTACGTTTTGCACTTAACATATAATAGTTCGGATCCGTAAACAGTTTTGTTTTGATTTTCTATTCCATCTAGTCGGTATCCGACTTATGACGTGTGCATTTTAATAGTTACCTTTATAACACCAATAATTTGAGAGTTCTTCAGTAAGGATCCACCCTAGTCTAGTGTCGAGAGGGAAATGTGGAAAAACAATATTTTAGCGCCTGTTTTTTTCTTTTAATCCCAAACGTCTGGTTTGATGTCATGGCCTTTCGAACAATACAAGTTCGTGAAGGGGGGACCCACTCTGACGAGATCCGCGCGTCTACATTTGCGTTGGAACGAGGCGAGCTATTATCGTCAACACGTCACTGCGCAGACTAAGTCTTGCCCGGGCCCCACTGAAATCCCCATCGATAGTGATGACGTCACACGGTGTACTGGCGTCTCCAGAGAAAGGGTCGTCGCTGTTCGGGAGCGAGACTTTGTGTTCTGAATGCAATATTTTTTGATATTTGAATACCGATAATGCGTCTTTCCTCTTATTTTCACTTCAACAGAATGCATAGTTTTTCTTCTGTTGAGTGTTATTTTTCCGACGAATGACGTCGCTAATTCCCATTATTTTCGCTACTGTTAAACGACCCTTTCACAGTTTTGTCGATTTGTTCTTGCATCTGATGACATTTCATTGCTAAGGTTGTATGACGTTTTGTCAGTTTATTACAACACTCTATTAAATTATCCTAAACGGAAACGACTAGTTTGATTGTAAGATTCCTTTTACTTCTTTGTTGATAAAGTTCATTTGCAGTTGGATTTTATTCCAACCACTATGTTTTTCTTCCATTAGGAATTTCTTGCAGTGAATATCGAAAGAAATATCCTTAATACTATATAAATATTGTTTGAAATAATATAGATAAGATCCAGTATGTAATCTTCATAGTAGGATTATTGCAAGTCTTGAACCTGAGGAAACCGTTGTTCACTGTGCATGAGGCATTAGACAGAAAGGGGCGGAGCTATGGTTTTGGTAAAGTGGGTAGGGGCCTCACCTCGGCAGTGTTAAAATGTAAAAGGACATTCACATGTCATTTACATGACTGTTTGTGAATTTCACTGCGAAACTGGGGTATTGAATTTGTGTTTAGCTGACATAGGGCCACTTGGTATCCGTACATACCTAGGCCAGCGCCAAACTGTTATCCTATGGATACCAAGGAAAATTACTTGTGCCTAGTCTCACACGATTTGGAAATGTCACTGAAAAATGAACCCTCTTTTGGAGGTTCCCTTGAATGACAGTCGACTAAACAACATTAGCAACGCATTGAAATTTTGAAGGGGATATTCAGAAGGGTGTAAAACGTCATTTGTTCATTTTATCGGTATATTTGAACGTCTGGTTAGATTAATTTATGCATCAAACTATTCCGTTAGTATGTTTTTGATATTGGCCACCACGTGAGGGAGTTTTTGTTTTTATTTCATGTCGGCTGAAAGCATTTCAAGATAAGGTATGCTGCCATTTTCGTCTTGCCCCTGTATACCAAATGAGGAAAGCTATACAATTTGGCATATTGATACAAGGAAACAGACTGGTTTTTTTCTGCAAGCCTCCGTTGGGTTACATTGCTTTTAATGTAGGAGAAACAAGATGGCTGTCAATGATATAGGTCTATGCGGGAATACGTCGTCTTATATTTGCTGTAAAAACCTGCGCTGTAATGTATTCGGAGTGTCGCTGCAGTCACAGGGTGTCTTAATAACGAGAAATTATGACAATCAATTTTTAATTAAAATCACTTGCACAACGGGAGATTTATTTAATCACTGGCGTGTATTTTTACGCGCGAGTTGTCAAGGTAAATTGTTCGAGTGTGGTGTGTGAATGATCTACACGACGGCTGTTCTGTGGTTAAAGAGCAGGAAAGCATGTTTCCTCTGAGTTTATCTGTTCACAAAAATATGGAAGCAAATAAATCCAACGCAGTGTCATTTGTCTTGAGAGCTCAACTATAACATTGCTATTGCTTGGCATGCACAGGGGTTTATCCACTACGAACACGGGGTGAGGGTTCCCTCGTTTTCTCTGTTTTCTCCGAATGACGCAATCTACATTCAGAATTTGCCTCTTGGCATGAACAGAAAAAAAGCCCTTTTTAGGTTGTTATAGTTGAGCTCTGAAGAAAAATGACACTGAGTTTGATTTGGATGCTTCCATATTTATTTGAACAGGTAAAATCAAAGGAAACATGTTTTCCTTAGAGGTGCTCTATAAAATTGTGGCTCGCCATTTCAATCTGTCCCCGAGTGAATTCTGATAAGAAACTAGAAAACGACTTTTACAATGAAAATACGCTTGAAAATTAGGAAAGCCACAGACGGTCAGGCTGTGATTGTGGTCTGCGGTTGGCTTTGCGTGATGTTGCTATTCGTCTTGTAATCGACAGAAATTATTCCTTCCAATATCTGTATTGTTCAAGCTCAACTTCCCACATGATTTCCAACATGCTTGTCTTCCTTACTGTGAAAAAAAATGCCTTGGTTATAAGATTTTAAACCAAAGGAGGGTGAAAACCACAACTATCCCCAAATGGATGGTGTCAACTCAATTTTTAATTTCTGGTTCCTTTTTCAAAGACAAAGTGGGTTGTTATTAACCATTTCGGTTAAAACAACCAGAAAGTAATTTCATAATTAATTTTTAAAGAAACCCATCAATAAAACTGGTTGAGTCAAACCAATTTTTAGGGATGGGAATTATTTCTGGTTCATTTTGCATCCACAAAGTGGAGTAATGCTACGCATTTTTGGTTGAAACAAATCAGAATTAATTTCAAGTACCAACATTGGGTTGACACAACCCGATTTTGGGGTGGATGCAGTTTTCACACTCCTTGGGTTAATATCAAACCAGGCCAATATTTCAGTGAATTATTGAGTATACAACATCAAATACGTATTTTAACTGTAAAGCTTATAATTTCTGGTCTGGTCTCAGTAACCGTGAAAGGGCCGCTTATCAGATGGGTGAGCAAACTTTGGCATCCCGTTTCAACATAGTGTCACATCCTCAACATCATTCACACGCTATAACCAGAGTGTCAAATTAACTCCATTCATTAGTGTCTGAATTAAACCGCGTCTCTCGATTGGTTTTGTGTCGATGCAACACCAGAGTCTACACAAGTGTTGTTTGCACCATTCTCATTGGTGATTTGTCACTCCTTACGTCGCGCGGTCGGTGTCCGACAAGACACAACCATCCATAACTTGGTAATGAGTTTATCCATCGTATGTCACATTGCTTTACGATCACTTCCTCCCCTTAATCTCCTCAAGGGAAGTTGACAGTAACAAGCAGAATCCCATTTGTTTTTATTGGATTAATTGGACTTGTTTGAATGTTCTAGATACCTTGGATTGGTTGTCATTCCGTGGCGAAAACACCAAACTCCAATGCTCCGGCACGTATAGCGATTCAAGAAATGCAAAAATGATGAAGACGGACCGGGCAAAGTGTACGAAGGGAAGTCGCCGGCGTAGGCAATTGATCAGTTCTCTATACGTTGTCCCTACGGCATCCCACAGCGATTGCTCAAAACTGCAATTACTGCTTGCCCCGCGTCTACGACGTTCAATTTAGACTAGACAAAATTAATACCTGTGCTGTGTCAACAGGGTACGCCACAACGACCAACGGGCACGTGTATACGAGAAATGGTCTCATCTGGCTGTGAGCGTCGATAAATATTGTAGTGATGGGACTCAGGTTTATTTGACGATTTTTTCGTTTCAGTGAATGCGTTTCATCAGATAACACCAACAAAAACTGCTCTCTTCAAAACCAAATCCAGACGATTTGGCGTTGCACCTTGACAGAGCATTCTCACGCTATACCTATGCGTATTTGATGCATCTGCGTGCACTTTTCTCACCTCCTAGAGAGAGAGAAAAAGTTTATTGCATCACATTTTTGTACTGTTTGACAAAAACCCGAAGCCTAATATTTGTCCGTCTACGGGACTTGGCGTGGCCTTTTTTTCTAGTCCTTCCACAGATAGCTATTGAAATATTACGAGTGTGATAGTCATCAGCAGGTGGTCAGGTGTAATCCGGGGCATAGTCCGGTTGCTAGCCTTGATCCGAACATGAAATGACGAAAATCACCTGTCTGAGCAGACGAGAAGAAGCTGATTGGAATCAGGGGGATCCTGAATTTATGATATACTGGTGTATGAGGAGGCGAGGGTTCGGGGGTTTGGGAGTTGACAAATCATCCTAGTCTGTAGAGTGTACTTTATAAAGTTTGTTACTGTCCAGTGCTTTTTTAGAAAGAGTTGCGACATACGCGTCTCAATTGTTGGCACCAAAATGGTGGATTAAACGTCAGTGCGCATAGGGAGGTACCATACAAACGCTCTGTGGGCATATGATGAACAGCCATTTTGGTTCCAAAGTCTGAAGTGGGTGCCGTACTCTCCCTACATACGGCTATGGTACGGTCGAAGCCAGGACGCACCCCTTTTAAGTGGGAGGAGACAACCTTCGACCGAGCTAATTACCATGCAACGAATAGGTCTAACCCCACATTGCATACCATTCGTATCGGGCGGTCAAATTTTGCCGAAATATTACCCTTGATTAGTGTCAGGTTCGGCCGTAAATGTACCCACGACCCATCTCCTCTATAGAGGGTCATATTTTCATGATTATGGGTGCAGGGTTTCTTTTAATACCATAGGGATTATCCTTTGGTTTTGTATCGGCGACACTGATTTTTAGCTTGTCGAAAAGGACTGTTTTAACAGGGCATATTTCCACATTTTCACAATTTACTGACTGTTAATGCAGTAATGAGAAACGATGATGAGGGTTAATGGTTAGGCAGCAGAAAACTGTGGGACAAAGTAAGAAAAGAAGTCGGGTTTTTTGTTTTTTTCCAAGACAAGAGTACCGTAGTTGGATGGCAATTTTGTTCAAATGTGCGCTTCGGTGTTTATTCAGTCAGAGAATTTTGAGATTTCTCTTTGAAACTTTGCACTTCCGCAGGGAGGTGTTGGGTAATCGTATTCTAAAGCAGAACCTTCTGAAACTTTTGGTGGCTATCGAGTCAAAAACCAAGCAAACTAAAATACCCAGGTGTCTTCTCGCTTTTCAGTCAGTGTGAAAATACGGAAGGACATCGGAGGATGTTTGCGTTGCTAAATTTCGCCCGTTTTCTTGGCGTCCAATGAACCTTTTGAAAGGAACGAGCAGGCCATGGGATCGTGTGTCACTTCCACGGAACCCAAGCTGGCAAATTACTGAGAAAATCCTTGTTCGGCTGAAAAGACCGGACCGACACAAAATATCAGGCGAAATTGTTCAGCGTGCCAGGTAATCATCTACAGGGAAAAAGATGAAAAAATTGTTGCTTAAGTATATTTTTATAAAGTGTGTCTTGGAACAGGAAAACGTTAACGTTGGTTTTAGTTCGATATTTCTACAGGTGTCTGTCTTATCATCCGCAGTGCAAAGATCTCTAAGATAAGCAGATATTTCATTCCTGGAATTAACAAAAACGGGGAAACCGAACGATAAAAGGTGAAGATTTGGTAATGAAATTCGAGTCGACGTTAGTGGAAAGTCAGTGAGAAGAAAATTTTCATGAAATGTTTTTATGGGCCACGACAATTTCAGAGTAGGTCGGTCTAAGTAATTGAATTTATAGCTCGGAAAGCCTGAAGGGATATTTTGTTTCCAATTATGCATAAATATGTGTGCGAGGGACTATTATTTTAGGGAGTAAGCGTCATTCAAACGTCATTAATTTGTCGTGGCTGAATCAAAAATGGGGTCAAGTTAATTTGAGCGGTAAAAATTATTGCCGTTTGGTTGAGTGTTATTCTGAGAGCTCTAACTACATGTATTCAACCTTAGCACCTGTTTTCGATATTTATGTTTGACCCTCAACATTTCTGTACTGAGTGTGGACAAAATCATCATGCAAAGAAATTTTAAGGCTTGGCAAGTCTAACATCTCAAATACCAGGCTGGTCTTGAAACGGATGTAGGTTTTATGATATTTTCACACGTCCAGTGAATGGGCTGACCTCTTTGGCATTATATGCCCGAATATTTGAAGTGCACTCCCAAGGAATTTGACACATTTGACTGTGTGAAAAACATACTTTTTGTTCTTTCAAATTCACCGCCTTCTTTACGTTCTCAAAATTAATATGCCTGTTTGCTTCCATTAAAACAAAACAACTCGGAAGTTACTTGCTTCTCGCAAAAGTGCTCACAAATCGATCTACAACATTGTCTAATCCTGCCAGCAGTTGTCCAAATCTATCAAAGAGGAAAATTGGGGGTTTGCCTGAGATGAGTTCTGCAGGTAGTCTTATCATTCGCCCCGACCCCCCGAACCGCTACCCCCCCCCCCCAACAGTCATTTCTAAGTGTGATAGGCATTTGTGTGTGTGTGTGCTTGCTGTGCACACCAGCGACATTTGACAGAAAGACAGGGGAATGGCTGAGGTGATTTGTGCCGACACACGCTCGGAGCAATGATCACAAACTCCCGAATTTTAATATTCAGGGAAGCTCACGCACCCACTTGATTTTTTTTTAACCTCTGTGATGTATGTTTATTACACGACTCTCTTTTTTATTATTATCATTATTTGGGGCTCGCTGTTGGACGAGCCAGTCCGCGCTGATTACACGGGCGTGCTTTTGCGCAAGACTGTTTGATGTCTAGACCGTAAGGGGGGACGATCGCTCAATAGGCAGATCGAGACACCGTCTTGCTGCCGTTGACTCCGGCTTTGATTGCTGGGCTGGTTGGTCGGGGTAATCCCGTAGTGCTAGCAGACATCGATTTATCAGTGTTCCAAGTCTTGCTTGTCTTGTTTCCTTACTCCACTTTGCGGGTAGTTCTAAGAAATTGGACAAGAATGAGGTAAGTAACGAACTTTAACTGCTAAAGAGCCCCCGTCCGCCTTAAAACTATGATTGATATCTATTAGCAGAGATTTTTGAAACAGTTTTTCATTTGAAATGAGTAACCGGCAGTTTAGGAGATTTTTGTCCATTTGGCAACTACTTCATTGTGTATATTTCTGAAAATCTATTTTGCCAAGTATTTAGCTCAAACTCGTCAAACCTTTTAAACAAGAAGTGGTTAGAAAAACACGCAATGTAAATGTTGCTAAACGCAGATGTCGTGCGACCATAGATTAAACTCTGTGTCTATAGGTTTTTGCGGTGCAGTCGTAATGGAGGCTCGCGAATCAAGGTGAGGAAAAGTTCCCGAGCATCTCGTGTCGAAGAAGACCGCCCTCGAAACTCCGGCAGACTTCCTCCGACTGGAAGGGAACTATACACAAAAAGTGTCAAACCGCAAATTTGAAAGGGTGCGGCCCACGCGTGATATTCAGGGCCCGTGGCTGAATCGGACCCTCGCCTCAGCTGTTGTCTTGTCTCGTTTCAATCCGTCGTTGATTGAGGTGGGCCTTTTTTCACGACTCCAAAATGTCCCTTCGCGACAATGCCATTTCCACGAGACATAAAGTTCCTTCTTCGCTCTGGACTTTTTTTGACCGGCTAGATATTCTTCGTTTGAAAGGTCGAGGAAAGAATTTACTTTTGTGCTGGAAGTTTGCGGTTAGAATCTGGCACATTTTTATTTCCTTTAGAGGTTTGGCCAAAAAATGCGAAAAATTTGTATTGAAAGGAGATAAAATTTAAGATGGAAAGGGAGTTTTTGTCCAATTATCCATTCACCCAGAAATGTAACATAAGTTCATTGCCTCGGGCGAGTAAGATTTTATTTCGCTATCTTTTTTGTGGAGTTTCGAGAGAGTACGGAACTATTCTATCAATCCTGATGAACTATTAATGAAGTGTCCCGCCGGAATGTTCCGGTCAACTTGCAAGCAAACGACAGCCAAACAAACAAGCAAACTTTCGGGCAAGGGCAATCCGGGCGGAGGCACAAGGGGGGGTGAAAGACACTCCCCAAAATGTCATTTTTGTTTAAACAGTGAGAGAAAGCGATTTGGGGATTTTCCTATTTTCCCTTCCTTTCTAAGCGTATTAAAGCCCCAAAATGTAACTTCACCCTCAAAAGGTAAAAAAGGTTACGGGAAGCCCCCCCCCCCGAATAATTGGCTGGGTTGCGGAAGCGCCCCTGCTTTCCGGATTTGTCGCTGTCATTTATTTCGTTGATTTGTAATGGTGTTTGCGGACTTCCCGAGCATTTCAGGCTGTCTCCAAAACCAAGCTGTTGAAAAGAAAAAATCACAGTTGACAACTTCCATCCCAGGGGTTTTTTACAAATATCAGTTCGGCAAATCTAAATTTTAACCGTGGCTTTTATTTGGATCGCTCTAAGGTAAATATCAGCCGACCTAAATCCCGGGAGAAATTACAGGAATCGCTGAGATTAGGACGAGGCCTGGGTCTAGCGTCAAATGTCTTTGTCATTTGCACCTGCGGCGAGCTGAAAACTTAATAATGACGATACGGCCTTGAAATTCAACCTTTTGGGTTCGGGATCAGACAAGTAGTTTCTGGCGATTTCTGGCGAAAAAGTAAACGTTACTAAAAACACAGGGTGGCGGATGTAGAATTTTTTTTTGTAGTGATTTTTTTCTCCAACCCAGAGGGTGTATTGTACTTTAGCTAGACCATAAATCTTTCAATGATGTCTTGACTCGAGACGTTTAATGAACAAAGTGAGTGAAAAGTGTCTCCTTGATGCCGCGGTGGCCGAGGCTGGAGGGGCCAAATCAGACTCTCAGAGCAGAGGGAGACGGGGGCGGATTAAGATCACGGTCGGATGAAGACAGTCGGCCGGTCGTTTGACGAAGACCTTCTGTTCGTGAGGCTTATTTGAGATTAGAACTGAAAACGGAGACGCGGGTACCCCCGAATCCCCGTGTTCTCACGCTTTCAACAACCCGTCTGACAGTGAAGGAGGGTGCGGGGAGCGTGGGCGTGACCCAAAAGGAGCAAGGGTGTAAGTAGTCACTTACTACGGTCAGCAGACCATGGAAAGGATCTTGAACGAGGACGTTTGGACACTGGAATGAGTGGGCGCCATGAACAATGTCAGGCTAGAGATCTAGGGCACAGTTTAAGATTTCATTTCAATTATTATTTCGCCGCTCAAATTTACAATGGATAAAACAAAATAGGTAAAAAAAAATTACGAACAGTAAAGATGCATTTCCAGTTCATTATTTTCGGATTGCATATGAATGGCGAATGATGTGCTCTCCTCCAGGTAAGATTGCTCTCTAGGTTCCGATTGGAAATCGCGCTCTGTCTGTACCGGACCAGGGCAGCTTCGACCAAGGCAGCACAGACTTGTGGTAATTTTGTCCTGCTGAGATTTTGCGGGCCGTGTATCATACACGACACGTTCCAAGGCTACCTGACGACGACGAAACACCTTCCCCGCACACTTTCCCAGATTTCATTAACGGCTGAATACTAAGTCTTAATTTCACGATAGTGATGTCTACTGTGTGTCTGATACACTGGACCACAGTTGACGTGTAACACCGGTACTTGCGTTGGTAGGTTTACTTAATCTTCTTTTTTTCAGTTCAAGCTAACAGGGACCTAATATATCATATGTTTGATTCATGCATGTTATTGTGAGCTGTAGGTTTAGGATACATTATCCCCTAACGGTCACTAGACATTGCATTCACAGCAGAACCATACTCTTACGAAAACATAGTGGCTTTGTGTGTTTTGGGCCCGATTTCAGGAAGCCGCCATTAAAGCGGTAGAAAGCTGAAGTTGTAAGCCAGGAAACACGACTGGAAACCCGTTATACGCACTCCGAATGGTATCTTTGCTGGCAAGCCGTGCTGGCTCATGCGACGTTCGACGCTTGGCAAGCTTCGTGCTTATAGTCGCACTTCCAGGAAGTTTCCTTAAGAGTGCAGTTGGTCGCTATCCTTGTTTTTGGTTTGTTCGATCGATGTTGATCTATGTTGCCAGAGGAGTTATTAATTAAGGACTGAATTAAATTTTGGAAACAGGACTACGTATTGCGTCGATTTGCGGTTACTAATATACTTAACATAAATAACGCAACCTTGCATAACTCACATTTGGATTGACACCATGGGCGGAGATTTCTTGTCACATGTGGGGGTGATTTGTTTTCATCCATCAAGCTCAGCACGGCCTCCTTCCCAGGTGAGATCGTGACTTCAGCAAGTGCAGAGTCGGCGGTGCGAGCTATAATGTAGGGGTGCGCATAAAGTCAGTGACTTGAAAAGCGGGGGGTGCATGATTTTATTGGTAATCCCCAGGTCAACAAGTGGGGGATATATCCCCATCCCACGGGTTGTCCGCCCATGTTTGGCACTATATCGTGTAATGTTCACCCTCCTTTATTGCTGAAGTAAACGATGAAGTAGTGTGAACACTTAACCTGTAGCCTTAGGGCGTAGAGTGTATGTTGATCGAATGTAATTGAGTAATTTCACAATCGATAATGTATAGTTGTATGAAATTGCTCTTATAAAAAGATCACGATAGACGTCTAAGAGTTGCGTTACCAACAGGTAAAACTTTGCTGATTTTACTCTTAAATTTAATTGCTTTGACAGTGTGATAAAAATATCTCAAGAACAAGTTTCAACTTCGGCTGGGATAAACATTACTACATCTTCAGTTAGCATTCATTTTTCATGTTGCCGTTCCCTCCTTTAATCAAATTACAGTCATGTTGCATGAGGGATTGTATCCTCAGATCTCATGAGGTGACAAGGTAAGGTCATCAGTCAACAACCACGCAGCTTATAGTGATGACGAGTCTTTGCAGCTCCTCCTGCCAACACTGCCATAGGCGTGCTGCGCCGTTCGCCTGTGTGATCCGGGTCTGCTCATGTTCACGAGCAAGCCGCTTTACTGCAACGGTCCCCCTTTAGACTTTGAGGAAACTGCAGAGATCACATCGAACCATTCGTCTCGAATAAAATGCTGAGTTAACTCGACATCACCATTTTTTGGGGGGAGGGGGTGATTTGGGATTGTAAAAGGGTTCTTGATCTTGTGTTAAGGTGTAATGTATGCATTGAAAGAGATACCAATATCATCGGTAAAGACATTAGCCCTAAGGATACTGAAATTGTGATCAGATGAGGCCGAAGCATTTCTTACCTCACTCTTTGGTTAACTACTTTCAGTGTCTTGTACCAGTCCAGTGATGACGACACGTTTAAGAAATTGTCATTCATAAGATAACCCTTACCTCGTCTTTGTGGCCCATTTGGGTGTCATCATCCGCGGGCGCTGCGTTTCATCATACCTTAACATTTGATCCGTCCGCCCGTAATGCAACAATATTTTGAGCCCTGTGGCTTTGATACTTTCTCGACGTTGCTCGGTACACTTTCTTCTAGCACTCGAAAGTCGGTCATGCGCAACATCATGTCACCAGAAGTCAAACAAACTTGGGTCAATATATTCTTCTTTCTACTTTCTACACAAGTCACAGCAACATTGCAAATGAAAAAAAGCCTCAATTTTCGCTCCTGGTGTTGTGATCACTCAGTGTTGAGACCTACTATTTGCTTTTTCCACGAATATTGAATTTTCCGGACTTGACAGAAAGACAATTGCCTAGAATATATACAGCAGACCGTTAAGTTTAAATGTAACAAGGTGTTATTCAGAAGCTTGTGAGATGTTAGGCAAAATGGATTTTTTTTTCATACTGTGGTTGGGGAATAATTTTGAACATGTCTTAAAAGCTGTCTGTGGTTCCAAGCTTGAATCAACCTTTTTCGATTCAAGGTCAAGATTTGCTTCAACCATGCTAAACCAAGCAAGACAATTAGCAAACCGCACACTTCACCTAGTGGTTAGGGTTATATTTTATCTCACAAAACGCCAGAGACTGTTAAAGCCTCAAATATTTAAGAATGTGAATGACTATTAACGAATAATTTCATATTTTCGTGGTGATCTTTTTTTTTCTAATTTACGATGTTTCTTGCTTTGTTTCTGTCAGGTTTTTTGAGTAAACGCTATTCTTTCGAGACCTCACCCGATCTTCTCCGTCTGGAATTGAGTTCCCGCCAACTGGACCTTATTAACTGGTCAGCGCCTGTCAGCCGCCCCGGTGGCGTCAGCTAAAGGTCACGTGAACTCCCATCAACCCCTCGTCCCTCACATACGAGGGCAGTTTGGCAAAGTGTAATTGGTGTCACGTGCTGTGAACGGGTCTCCTACAACTAAACCGGACCTCGTGTTGAACTATTAGCGACAGAACGAACCGCGTGTCATCTGCACTTTGAGGAACGTCCCAATTAGTGCACGGTTCTTGACTTCTGATGTTTTGCTAGAGTCTGGCCGTTTTGAGGCGCTTGCTTGATGGACTGAATGCCCTACCCTGTGCTTTACAATTCATGTGCGAAAAGATAACTTGATCGTCTCGCTGAGGGACAAAACACCTGGTTTTTTACAACGGAGGTTATCAAAACAGACGTCTAACACAGCCAAAACATCCCTTTGGTCCCCAGATCGTCTGCTCATGCTCTTGGAGGCGTAAGTTTGAGACTTCACCATGGAAAACGAGCCGAACACGTTTACGGTGCGACTGTTCAAAAGACCACCACACGGACTGGGTTTCCTCGTGCGCAAGCGCAAAACTAACCCTCCGGTCATCATATCCGACTTGATCCCCGACGGCGTGGCGGACCAGTCGGGCCTGATCCAGGTCGGGGACATTCTCCTGGCGGTCAATGGCGTCCAGCTTACCGATGTCCCTTACTCCACGGCCCTGGAGGTCCTGAGGAGCGTCCCCATGGACTCGCCCACGGTCCTGGTCATGCGGGGCCCAGACGGCTACAGAACGCGGCTGGAGAGCATTCTGACCCCGGACGGGGCGGTCAAAGTGGTGCGCGTCACCGAGGAGATCAATACAGATTCCCTGTCGCGCGACAAAGGGTCGGGAAGGAAGAAGAGTAAGGGTCATAGAGATGCAGGAAATAGCCCCCCACCGGTGGGGAATCCTGTACCGTGCTGGCAGCGCAACCATCCAACCTATGACGCAGTTGGGGGGACCGCGTACGGTTCTGGGTCTACTTACCCCGGAACCCGGGGCAGAGCGGTGGAGGGAAGTTCTTATCGCTATGCTAGCCCTATACGTAGCTCCAGCAGGACCAGACGTGAATCCAGCCGCTCCCCTGCCCGCAGCAGCTTACCCGGTAGCCCCGTCAGGGGCTACTCCTACCGAGACCCGTCCGCCTGCTGCTGCGTGTCTAGCAGGCACCAGCATGCCAGCGGGACCGATTACCAGAATGTGCTAGCGTGGAACGGCACCTTCCCAAGGGATGTCTACCAGTTCCGGCTTGGCATCGAGGACTTGTACAACTTCGACAGCCCTCGGCCCTCTGTCGACTACGAATGCGACGGCGATCGCTTACCGGCGAAGAATTGTCTCCCGCAAGTGGATGGCTCCCCGGAAAGGCCCTTTGAATCGGTCGGCACACAATGGCCCGAGCGCGTCATTGTTGTGCAAGGCACTTCGCCTTCGTCACAGAAGAGGCCGTCGGTGGGAGCCGTGAATGGGGTTGACCTCAGCGTGAAAGTCACCGCCAGCGAGCCCCGGCCGCATATAGGGCGGCAGGACTCCGCCACACAGATCACAACCGAGGAGTCTAACCACGGAGACGCAGCCATGTCCACCACCAGCATCTTGCGAGCACCCCCGCCCCAGAAGAATAGCCCGACCCTACCCTCCAAAGAAGTCCGCCCGGCGGCCTACCAGGGAGAGATCATACCCACCGAAGTTAACAACAACGCCGTCAAGCCGGCCAAGGTCTGCACTGCCGAGATCGAGATCCAGACCGACCTCATGGGCTCACAGATCGGCGAGAATCAGTCGAGCAAGAACGGCACCAACAAGGGTTCCAACGGGGCCAACAAACCGAAATTTGTTCGTCTGAAAAACCTCTTGGATGGGAAACAGACAACAGACACATTGCACCAGAAGTCTATAGCCGTAAGTACCGTTACCAGACTATTACATATGAAATATAACTTTTCATCATGAAATAGGTTCAACAAAACATATTGGAATTTCTCATCGAATATAATCGTGAAAATAGGCTGCCATGGATCGCACAAAGTTTGATATGCACACAGCACTATTCACTATTCCCCTTAATCCAATTTAAATAAATATGCAAAATGACCGAAAACTCAAGTATATACCGAAATGTTACTTTTGCCTCCTAAGTGATGTTACATCATAAAAAGAACACAAATCTCAAAGTACACATTATACAAAAATTCAAGCAATTAATGCTCAACAAGTTGATGTTTGCCTAATATACTGACCAAAAATTAGGGCACATCCAGTCCCAAAGTTGGTCGAAGTTTATCGCTTGAAATTTGCGGTGTAATTCCAGTAAAGTTAATGAGTTGTGTAAATGTAGGAGTCAAAGGATTCTTTCCTTCGGAACCGAGAACTGAATAATCCTTACGCTGTAGAAAACCTTGGTGTTAAAGTAACACTTTGTGTATTTACACTAACGAGAATCAGTATTCAGCCTAGATATGAAATAGTGTTCATTCGACACCACAGAGCGCTAGTGAATACTTATACCAAACCTCAACATAATGAGTGAAATTACAGACCCGTAAGGAGCAAAAATATACAAGTCTAGTAGTTTTTTTAGTCACAAATTTCAGATTAATGTTCACCTCGTGAAATTGAACTTGAGGAAGTACCAAGAACGACTACCTTTGGCACTGAAGAAAGAATTAAGAGCAAATTAATTAGTTATAATTTGAAAGATGAAAACGTAACCTTTACTTCAATCGACAAACGTTTTGCACTCAGTCTTAACTTTAGAGTTGAAAATATAGGTTCCCGTTTTCACTGTGAAAACACAACCTGAAAATGTATATTACAGTTACATTCGTCCTTTCATAATCAGTTGGCGAAGAGCTAAGTTCATTCAGTGCTTTCAAACGCCCTCCGACCGGGCGTTTATAGTTAACCCGCGACGTCACGGAGGTATATTTTTCCTTCAAAGAAATTTATCTGGCAAGCCTTTGATTTAAAAGGCCACGTGCCATTTGGTGACATTTGGGTCGTGCTCTGTGGGTTTTTTTAATGCCACTTGATCGCATAAACACCGTCACCTCTCGCTCCCAGGCGACGCGAGCCCAGTGACATTATAGGGGGACTCTGTTTACTCGCTCGACGAGCGATCGGCCAAATATGAAGTATATCAGCTTTCCCGCCACGTCGTTGTTTATCGGTAATGAGGGATAGCACACGACCATGACGACTCGTGCTGTACTACCGCTGGCTGATAGAGTTTCGTTAACTCGACACGGAATCTTAGAGTCTGCACTGTACATGCCCAACTAGGGAGCGCTAAAGTGACTATTAACTGAGAACGGCGTTGACGCGATCAGTTGAAACACAGTGCCGAAACCGTATCATTCTGTATATATTACTACAAAAAGGTGTATTGAAAATCTCAAAGCCATCTGCGGTTATCCGGATTATAGAGTTCCAATATAAACAATGCGTCACTGGACTTTATTAACTGGAAAGGTTCTTGAAAATGAACTTTATTTTCTCAAACTCCTAACTTCCTTTTAAGGGTAGCATTAATAATGTCAAAAAATGAGAGCTGATTTGGGATAATCTGTTCCCAGAAGATTAAAGTAGGCCACACTGTAAGTGTGGTCACACTGTAAAGAGGTCACACTGTAAAGAACTAAGGTGTGTTACGATCTAAGCTTTGAAAATCAGTTTAAACATGTCACCAAGAAAATTGAAACGCGTATGTGGAAGATGTCGTATCATAATGTCGTATTATATTCCATAATCGTGACAAGTTTTCAAAAATTTGCGATTTGTCACACATTGGAGAAAAACAGCACCGGAAAGATTTTTGGAAAGAGTCAAATGCTGTAAGTCTTTGAGTTTCTGAAAGCAACACTGACAGAATGCCCCGAAATGCTGACGAAAATCTTGACCCATATTGGCTGTAACCACAAGCGGTCTTATTCCTTTGCTTATTGCTGACCGCTGTAAGACTCCAATGACATTGCCTGATTATGTTGCCGCGGGCAACAGCGCGCGCGTCCACAGCGAAAATCACATCACGCTCCTTTCCCGCGTAATTTTGGTCGTCAGTTGAGATTGCTGAGCAAGTGAGTTTGATGCCATTTGTGTTTGATTGAACTGGGGCCAAACACGCAATAGTTTGCCCCCTCCAATGTAAGGGACCGAAACCCTCCCCCTTCGGCAGGCTCTTGTACAGCTTTACTCACGCCTGGCCTATTTTCTTATTCTTTTGGCGCCGACTGCCTCCAACCGAAAGCCAACCGCAGACGGTACATAGGTCCAGCAACTCTCCCGACCCCCCGTAATAAATCATAGGACATCAAAAACTGGCAGAATAAATCCGTTTAATTGAGTTTACAACTGAAAATCAAGCCTTCTAAAATTCAGAAATACTGTATCTGGCTGTAAATTTGGTATGACCGCAGATGAACGATGGTTTTTACCAAGGATAGGTGCTGCGGGTTGCAGCTTGCATTCCCAGTCTACACGCTCTGTTTATAATTGCGGCATCTCAGAATCCCAATCACTAACATTTTGATCAAACCTGATTCTCCGAGTCTCCAAGAATGCCTCCGGATTTCTACAAAGCCTGAGCAGCGAAAGGTCCACACCAGACCGTTGCAATCATTCGTACATTAATCCCACCGCCGCGCCATCCGGCCCCCACGGCCAAAAGTGACAAACTGTTTTCATTCGGATCTGACACGGCGTGTGCGCCGAAAAAAAAACCGAGTGCGCCAAAAACCGCTCCCAGCTCCGCTGGAGGCATACCTCGTAAGACCGTGTTTGCTTTGAATGCAAACCCCGGTTCACGCCAGTATTTTCAAAAATCAGTTGGCCTGTTCGATCGCTGTTAACCTCGGGTTTATTCAACGCCGTAAGAATGACAAATTGCATCTCAAAGATGATCGTTTAATAATTCTTCTTGACGACCAAATTGTTTAAATTCTTTCTCTAGAACTGAAGATAATCCTTGGTCAACAGATTTACCTTGACTTCAATTCTTTTTAGTGTTATTGTTTTCATTCTTTGTACTGTTGGGACCCGGTCTTAAAGACCGGGTTCACACAATACGGGCGTTTCACGGTAGTGCGCCTTCCAGAGTGTGCAATGCGTTAGCCAATCACAATGCGCGAAAATTGTCGACCCAATGCGCGTCTGGAAAGGGTCAACAAATTTTGAGCGTTGTGATTGGCCAACTCGTTGCACACTCTTGGAGGCGCAGTATTGTGAATAGCCCGTATTATCGCACACATTTTATGGTTGAACAGCTAAAGTACAAATGAATTAAACAATCTTTCAAAATTATTCGCTTCCACCTTTTTTATCTAAGCTCTCTTCCCTTGTTGTTTCTTATCCTTTCAGCCGCTACAATGTAGCGAATCTCGTTGCATGGGTTCGATCATGTTCCCTCCTCGCAAGGCTGGATCCCGCAGCAAGGAAACCATTATCGAGCATGCCACAGACTTCATCAACCAATACTACACCCACATCAAGAGGTACGAGTTTACGCGACCAACGGCCACGCCCCCCACCAGATGCATGTCACATACGTAACACGGCCAATCCTCGTCGGAGTATACCCAATGGGAGACTTTGACACGCTGATGGCAACAGTCCTACCAGTCCTTTTTCAAGGTATTGCGCGTGCTCAGAACTATGCACGCATGCTCAGGACTGAGTAAAAGGACTGGTTTGTTTGTCGCCACCAAGCGTCTCAAAGGCCCCCGTTGCGTTCGAATTATACCCACGCCTTTACTGAACCACACCAAAACCTCCCCTAAGCACGGTCATGGCTTGTTCCCATACCCAGCGTGGACATTCCCTTGTTATCCCGTGGTAAAGAAGACTCGGGGAGAAAATTCACACTTATATCCTGCAAGGATCCCGGTAAACTCTTTCGAGCGGGATTTTTGGCGAGGATTTCCTGCACTGTTCCTCTTCCTTTTGGCAAGGGAAACCCTTACCCGAAAATACCACTGAGCCTGTTTTTCAGAAAGCCGAAAACACTGCGTGGACGTCCACGCGTCTTATAACCTAATATTATGTGGACTTCTTTTGTGAGGAGGTCCACACTATGTATGCCAACCGGCCCAAACCTCACACGAAAAACACCAACACTTATCACGAACCATACCCTAGAACTTATCGAAGCCGTACCCGATCGTACCCCAACACAATCTAAATTCCATCCAGACTAATCTTTAATCGTTTTGATGAGCAGTGGAAATTCTTACACTGCAAAAACTGTGGTGTATCAGAAGACTTCAGCCAGTCTGGTGTAGTCCTCTAATAACACCGAACGTGTTAGATTAACGCCATTGTTTTGGCAGTGTAGCGAGTTAAAACTGCAACAAAAGCCGTGTCTTTCCTAAACCTTTTTATTATTTATTTGACGTTTTATTGCGGAATCTGTTCCATTGTCATAATTCCATACCCAAAAGCCATTTCGTTGCAACATCCCCCCATATCGTGACTTCTGAAGACAAGAGGGCGCCATTGACATTGTCGCCACAAACTGATGTTTGTAACCCCTCCTCGATTGCAAACCAATAGGTTCGACACCCCGGCCCACAAGAAGCGCCTGCAGGTGGTGGTGGAATCCATTGAGAAGAAAGGCACTTACGACCTGACCGAGACCGAGCTGATCCTTGGTGCCAAGACGGCGTGGCGTAACGCTCCACGCTGCATCGGGAGAATACAGTGGACAAAACTACAGGTGGCTCAGCTGTCCATGAATATAAAAAAAACCAACATTTTAATACTGCCGTTACTGATAT
Source organism: Acanthaster planci (assembly GCF_001949145.1). The sequence goes on along the minus strand of NW_019091385.1, from coordinate 98,905 downwards.
ATGCTCCTTGTTGACAAAAAAAACGCTAAAATGCCAGTTCTCAGAAGATTATTTCCAACATTGGCCAAAATTATACCCGAATCATTTTAAATTCCATGCCAATTATCCATTGAGACATATCAGTTTCCTATCTGTTTAAAATTGATCTAATTTTCTTTCATATACCGTGGATCATATGTAAAACTCTTGTAATTCTGAGCTCTAAGTAACCCTTGTCATTGGCACGGACTCGTCAGGTCTTTGATGCTCGTAACACGACCAGCACCCACCAGATGTTCGACGCCATCTGTAACCACATGAACTACGCCACGAATAAAGGCAATCTCAGGTGCGTCTTAGACCCTTTACCAACCATCACTTCCCAACCCAGATCGAAGAACTTTTAAAACCTTCTTAGTGAAAAAAAGTGTCCAAAAGAAGTTTCCTCTTAGTTTCCTGTTACATTCATCCAGGTATGCGGTCGCTATATTTTACGGAAGCACGATTTTCCTCTGAAGAGAAATGATCGGATTATGCGCGACAGCATGCAGAAAAAAAAACCAAATACCAAGAATCGGTTGCTTTGTGAACTACCTTGCTCAATATTTCTGCTTTTTATTTCTTTTTTCAACCACCATGCGTCTAGGTCTCAGCAACTGGACCCCTTGCTAAAATAACTACCCTGGCACAACTCTTGTTCAGCTTTCCAATCTTGTGTACTCAACCATACTGCACTCTTAAAGAATTTTTCGTGTCGCCGAGATATTTTAATCCTTAAATCTAAATTTTGTTTCCGTGTCAACAGATCGGCCATCACCATCTTCCCCCATCGCACTGACGGCCAACATGACTTTCGAGTCTGGAACACCCAGCTCATCTCGTATGCTGGCTACAAGCAGCCCGACGGTTCCATCATTGGCGACCCGGCCAACGTCGAATTCACAGAGGTATGATGGAATCGAAAATGGATTGATGCATCACCAGGGATATACCAGGAAGTACCAGGGGAGGTCGGAAAAGAGTGCAATGATGAGTCTGAAAGTTAGTTTCTCTTAAAAAAAAACAAAAATTGATTCATTTCTGACCAGACCTCCGGCCTTCGAGAGGTAGAAAATTGTAACTTTGAAAGCATTTTCATTTGCCTCTTTTGGACGGACCGTTTGCGTAGATCTTTTCTTAAAGTTCATGACTTAATCAAAACTCCCCCAGGTGCTTAAATCAAGGGTAGAAAAGGTCTTGTGCAAACTGTCATGGTAAACAGTGGGTTATACTGTTTGAAGGAAATCGGTTTCGCTTGTAAGCAGGGTTTCAGACAAGGTATGTTTACTGAAAGCAGAACTTACAAAGGCCCCACGTAATGGTGTTCTCTAATTTTTCAGATCTGCATGCAGAAGTTGGGCTGGCATCCCGACAAGCAAGGACGGTTTGATGTGCTCCCGTTGGTTCTCCAAGCGAACGGTGAAGACCCAGAACTCTTCAACATCCCGCCGGATCTGGTCCTGGAAGTACAGCTTCACCATCCAAAGTAAGTGCCCTACCAATTGGCCCGGGACGTGATGACGCCACGTTTCGCTTACCGCGTGCCAAGTAAGCGCACTTCTGAAAGGTCGGAAGCGTGATGACGTCACGGTGCGCTCACCGCGTTGCATGCTGGGCAAGTTTGATTCTGGTACACTGATATTTGAATCCAACTGTACTTGAACTTGCTGTCGGTGTTTCGTCAGGAAATCGAAAACCGCAATAAATTTGTTGGATGACAGTCATGATATTGGCGATGTCAACAAGCCAAAAAACGCCTTCCTCTTATTTCTTTTCAAACACTGTTTTTTAGCTCTTTTTGGTGGTTATCGCCCCCCCCCCAAATTGAACCTCCCCCTTGCATCTGCCCTTGGATATCGGCATCTACACATTGTACATGCACATACCGACTTGTATCACATCCATTCTAGCTTGTACTGCTTGCCATCGCTGTGTTCACGTTGGCCTTTATAGTGTCAGTTCTTGGCCCTTCATCAAATCCACCTCATTTTGGCCGTTATGTTCACACCAGCCTTGTGAGAGACTGATTTCGCGTCTGTATGTTGGCCTTTTAATACTGGATCTGCTTAAGCTAAGCCAAAATGTGCAAAAGGTTTCCCTGTTGGTGTCGCCTCTCTAACCTTGCTTTCCGGTCTTAAATGTTCAAAATCTAAACTAAACGGATGAAGTTGTATTTAATTTCCAATCAAATTCATTTGTGCATTTGATTCGAGTCTTTTTTATCAACGACACATTGACACCATTTTCTGAGTTTCAATTTTATAAATTAACAGGGTGGTATTGTTTACACACAAGGTGCCATACTGCGTAAATGTTGCAGCCATCACTAGTTTATAGCTCAAAATTTGTTTTGACAAGGAAATCCCCAGGCTGTCCCGCCAATTCCAGTTTGTGCTGTTACCATAACAACTACCTACAAACTTTTTTTTTTCTCACGTGAGTGATGCTTTTGAGAAATGTTGTTCCGGTTCGTGTCAGTTCGCTGGCTGGAGTGCTTTTGGCCGATTTGATCGCAGGCTCGTAGCTGGCGCTGCTGTCCTCAATTTACCCAGCTTGGCTTGGAGAGGCGGGAGAGAAACGCCGCACGAACTTTAATTAAAAAAATAATCTACCACGGCATTGAAAATGTCTGTTCTCGACTATTCAATCAGCGCAGTGGGAAGAACGTATAGGGAGTCTCCACGGGCGATTATTAACAATGGACACTCTCAGTCACTCTGCAGGGTCAAGCCTTTTGAAGAGAATTTCATCAAAGACACAGGTTGTTGGATAACATTTGTCCCAACCCATTTTCATCGGTAGCTCGCTCGTCCAAATGAAAGAAAACACCCCTCAATAGGAACAAATAAATTGCATTCTCTCAGAAATCCATATTTGTTAAAATTAAAGTTATGTTCGAACTTCCATGTCCACAAACCCTACCCTAGTGTGCTACTGACAAACTAGTGCCCGCTGAACAAGCACCGTGTACCCATCCAACGACAAAGTAATTAAATAGCGCCGGAAATATTTAACCAGTAAATTAATGGTCGGTTAAGAAAACACCGCATTTATCGTATTTTTTATTCTCCTTTCCCGTTCTTAAGCTTTGGCAAATTAGAGGTATTTTGTAAGGTGTTCTTCACATTTTAGGCCAAGTCGTATTGAATGACAGTGATCACTTTAAACAACTAAGCTTACACCTGTTGTCAGACTGCTCGTCATTTTTTGATTGATTAATTTTAGCCTTGATGATTCATTCTTAGTCATTCTGGAGATGATAGATTCATCTTGTCATCCTCTCCTTTGAAGCATGTTGCCATCCTCCATCGATTCTAAGGAATAGCTGTAGACCTTTTCACTAATAAAAATCATAATTATGCACGCATGTGCACCGATAGCCTTGGCGGCCAGAAGTGTGAGCGGGCAATTGAAAATGTACAGTGGTGCGATTTTGATCATTTTCACTCAGTTTTTTTCTGGATTTAATGGGATTTTCGGGGGAAAAAACCTGAATAAAAACAAAAACTGAGAGAAAATAGTCAATATTGCACCCATTACGTTTTCAATGACCCGCTCACACTTCTTGCCGCCAAGGCCATTTGTGCGCATGTCTGCATGATTATGAATTTATTAGTGAAAAGATCTATTGATCACGCGTCGACGCGTTTCCATACTTTTCAAACTCGCCTCCCCCATTGTTCCCCTGTAACCCCCCCACGTCCGCCCTTGAGCTCCATAGGAAAGCACACATATGAACAAAATTTACCATCAGTGAAGTACAAAGGTCTATCCGCCTTGAGCAGAAGCACCCCCTCATCGGTTGAAAAGAGCCATCTCGAAGAGCGTGTTTATTCGTTGGCATCGACGAGACCGCATAACGAATGCATTTCATAAATGTTTGTGTATACCAGCGAAGGGCAGTTCCCATAATGAGCCTCTGTCGCTTGGAAATTTGCGCCCTCCCTTGGTCCCGCTCGGGCTCATTAGCCGGGAGAGAGACCAACCGATTTTTGCTACTGGAATTACGCAGAAAGTTTTGCTTCAGTCAGACAAGGACAAACTGAAAAGCGTGGGCGCGTGGATTCTCGAGTTACGTGAAGTGCCTGTTAGTAATTACTACGCGCTGAACGTGCTGAGAAGCAATTACTTTGGTAAAGTGCTGTTATTTGTCTTAATTAGAGCATCGTGTTACAATGCATAATTACCCTTGAGTTGATTTTAGATACCCATTCATTGAGGTCGTTTCAAGATTTAAGTGAACAAGCGTTTTACTTTTCTTTCCGTAGGTATGACTGGTTTGCTGATTTGGGGCTGAAGTGGTATGCTCTCCCCGCTGTCTCGGCATTGATGCTGGACCTGGGGGGTTTAGAATTCACGGCCTGCCCCTTCAACGGCTGGTACATGGTGACCGAGATTGGAGCAAGAGACATCTGTGATCCCAACAGACTCAATCTCCTGGAGGTAAAAATAAATTCCATCTTCAAAGAATCAGTCTGATTCTCAACAACTTATATCGTTGAAAGCAGGAAGTGATAAACTCAATAATGTGACGTCACTATCGTGACCTTTTGTATTCACCAGTAACCCTGTTATTTAATGACAGTTTTGTGCACAGTAGTCATTTTAGTGACACATTGACCATTGGAACTAAGTTAATAACAGTTTTGACCTTTATAACAAAGTTAATTACAATTTGGGGCACCCTCACCGGGTTAGTGATAACCATCAGCCTTTTAACCGGATTATTGACTTTTTGTACCCTTTTAACTTTGTTAAGAGGTAATGGGACCAAGTTAATGAAATTTTGTTTCACCTGTATTGTCATAATTGAGGTGGTTACGTCAAATTTTAATCAAAACAGGTGTTCTGGTTTTTTCATTCGTAGTCGTATACTTCCCCTTTTCGCTCAAATTAATTTAACATTTTCCTGTTTTTTCTTTTTTTTGTCTTTTTTCTTTTACTTCCATCAGACTATTGGTAAGAAAATGGGGCTGGATACCAATAGCAACGCCTCGCTTTGGAAGGATCAGGCCTTAGTGGAAGCCAACGTAGCTGTCATTCACAGCTACCAGGTAAAATACTTTGTATCAAACAATTATGCTCATATCTCGCGCATTCCATCCCACCAACGAGTTGTCAGGCAAGATTCGGCGTCGATTTCAGCTCACCAGCGGTCTTTGGCAAGGGGGCACTCATTTATACATCCAGGTGGGGAGAGGCAATTGAAGTTAGAGTAAAGTGGCTTGCTTAAGGGCACAGCATTTGACTAGCTGTTCGACTCGAACATTCGTATCGTCGGGGTTACAAACGTCTACCGATAGATCACACGCCCCATTATATTATGGCCTTGAAATCAGTATAATTACAAAACTGTCCTTAAATTAACCCTCTTGGCTTCTACTCCTTCAAGATCTCCACAAACCAAATAGCTCTGTCATAAATTTCACGTAATTGTTGGTACTTCTGTTGACTCTCTTTTCACATCTTACATTAAACCCCTCTTCGTGGATGACGTGTCGTTGTATCATTGTCTTATCGCATTCCCCAAGCGAATAAACAGGGCTTTCCTCAATTGTTGAAGTCATCGCCATTTCCCCCCTGCCGACTTGCAGAAAAACAATGTGACCATCACCGACCACCACTCGGCCGCAGAGTCGTTCCTGAAGCACATGGAGAACGAACAGCGCCTGCGCGGGGGCTGCCCCGCCGACTGGGTGTGGGTCGTCCCGCCCATCTCGGGCAGTATCACCCCTGTGTTCCACCAGGAGATGCTGAACTACCAACTCAAGCCATCCTACGAGTATCAGGTAAGATTCTACCCAGAGGAATAGAATTATATCAAGAAAAGAAATTTGCGTATATTTCGGACTGTCGTGCGCCCTCACTAAGAGCAGTTTTTGTAATGTAAATTCTCTGACAATGCTAATTAAAGCACAAAGGATTCACTCGTACATGTCACAAAGCAACAGAGAAAGACTTACCCTGATGAGGATGCACCGTGCAATTTCTCATTCATCAACCAGAAATAAATTGCCCTTGATTTGGTTAGTCTTATTACGGTTTAGCAGCATTTCAGTTGCAAATTTCGTTTGGAATCTGAATTACGACCGTGAAATTTAAAGGACCGCCTTTTCTGATGATCTACGTCTTTTTATGGAAATCTTTTGAAAACAAACATTTTGAAGATTACTTTCAAATACAGAAAATGAAAACCGAAATTCAGGATTACCTAACAGTGTAGCCGCTAACACCATTCAGTCTCATTTTATTTATTACATTCGTTGTTTGCTGAATGGCTTTTCTAAACTCTGTCAACCAGTTTAAAAGACAAAGGGAACATGCAAACCTTTAAACAAAGAACGTGCTATTAAACGTTTCATAATTGTAGGGCTCTGACAACTATCTCAAACACTCGGGCATATTTGTGGCAGTGATCTGTTGTTTGATTACCGTTTTCCTTCATTCATGCAAGGATGCACCATGGGCAACTCACGTATGGAAAGCCAAGGACGAAGCAGCTGACGCTCAGAAGACTCGAAGACGCAGACGAACCTTCAAGGAGGTTGCCAAGTAAGCCGTGTCTTTCAAGTACTCAACAGGGCTAAACCAGCCAATCAAGGCCGGTATCCAGTCGTCCGGTATCCTGTATTCCATTTGACTTTCAAGTCGTGTCAATACATAAACCGATAATAAACCGATAAAAGATAATGCATAACCAATAATTGAAGTAATTTCAAATCTCTTTTTCTTGGCCATCAGGGCCGTGAAGTTCTCAGCCAAACTAATGGGCAAAGCGCTGGCCAAGCGCTTCAAAGCCACCATCCTGTACGCCACGGAGACCGGACGATCAGAGAAATACGCCAAGTCATTGTGCGAGATCTTCAAGCACGCGTTCGATGCTAAGGTAAGTTGAATGTGAATTTCTGACCTTTTGTAGATGTCTTTCAAATACGCAATTTCATGATGAAACTGCAAATTCTATCATTGTCACTACATAAATGTTCCCGTCATTTTTTTTTAAAATCTTGTCGATGAAGATGACACCACTTCACTTGCATGCTGGAGGTCGTGTCTTTGAGTCTTATCTGGAAACAGGTTGTGACCTATTTCTCACAATCTAGCCAGTTTTTTTCTTGAGATGGAGCTCGGATCATCCGTCTTCATTGACTGAAAGATAACCAGCGTACGTCCAATTTGAATTCATCGGTAGTAATCAGCCTTTATGCACTGTTGATGTTCTGGTCACTTTAAAGGTGATGTGTATGGAGGAGTACGACGTGGTCCATCTTGAGCACGAGACGCTACTGCTGATTGTCACCAGCACGTTCGGTAACGGCGACCCACCAGAGAACGGGGAGGTAGGTCAGGGAGGCCCGCTGGAGTCGATGGATCGATCAAGGAATCAAACTACGAGAGAAAACATTGATTAATTGACGTCACTGAGACCCTGAAGCGGTTTAGTAATAGTCGTGAAACCTTTTATACCTTTAGAATAATCTGAATCTCTTTCTGTAAAGTTTTGGTTATTCCAAGAACAAAATCCTCATGCTTGTTTTCTTGTAGGAATTTGGGCGTTATCTAATGGATCTTGCCCGCGATTCAAGCGACGACCAACCAGAGAGGTAAATGCATTTATATTTGTAATTCCTTGACCGTAGAAGTTTGATAATTCTTTTTAAAAATCGCGGTTCAGACATTTCCTTTCCTGTTTTTCTATTGTACGTCGTGTTTTCCTCCAAAATTAAACGAAAAATTACACCTTTTCCCCTGGTAGCCGTGCCCTCCGCTTCGATAAATACTTTGCAGCGCCCTCAACGCCAAGCCAGAAAGCTGCTGGACTGTCCAACTTAAGCGAGAGTTCGGGCGTTCTGGCCAACGTAAGGTATGGAGATACGCCTCACTCGTTTGGTTGTCTTTGGAAGGCTTGAATTCGGGGGATTCATTGGAATATTTTTGGCGGAAACAAAAAGACGTGTTTAAAAACTGTGCACTCGCTACGTCTCGAAGATAAGGAAAAAAATTAGGATCTTTGAAAAGCGTTGTTTTCTAACGATCAAAATGAGCAAGCTACTGAGAAATGATTGTACTCTTACTCATCACTCAGTAGAGAGTGAGTACAAACTTTCACCCATCTTTTGCATTCAGACTTACTCTTGTTGAAAAAAATGAAAACGGCGTCGCCCTTGGCTTCGCACAAAGAAAATTTACAGTTCTTATTTTACTTGACACTAGAAAAAACTTGAGGAAATTTTGCTAGGTTCGACACGTCTGACACTCTAACGTTTTTGATTTGTAAATTTCAAGTCAGCAAGCAATCTGCAAAAAAATAAATAAAAATCAATGGTAATTCCTCTCAATTTCTTCCCAGGTTCGCCGTCTTTGGTCTGGGCTCGACAGCTTACCCCAATTTCTGTGCTTACGCCCGCGCCGTGGACACCCTATTGGGAAATCTTGGAGGCGAGAGAATCTTAGACATGGGTGAAGGAGACGAGCTGAGCGGCCAGGAGGAATCTTACCGAAAATGGGCTCAGGAGGTTTTCAAGGTAAAAACTAGTTATCCTCACAAGCCGCTCGAGGCTGATGCGGCTATGAAGCGGATGGAATTAAAGATGGTATCTTAGATAATGACTCCCCGCACCGAGATGAAATCAATGTTGACAAATCTGAATTGGATTACACATCTCACCACAGGTGTCATTTTTAATTATTATATTGGTTGCACTGCGTACTAAAAGAGAGTTATCTAAACACAACAAAAAGATACACGCCTTTCCAGCTCGTTGAGGCTGACGTGCTTCTTCAGACCTGATGTAACGGCTGGTGCCAAGTTAAGAGGAATGATTAGTACATATTTCAAGACTTTTGATGTCAATTCACCACTGTGTGTTATGTACATGTGAAGAAGTTTACTGAAATAGATTTTTAATCTAAATACTTTGGCGTTCATTCAACCTTGCACGTTTTTGTCAGTGTGTGTAGAGTACCAGTGCTCGTTTGAAATTCAAGGTTTACCTTTCCCACAAGAAGGCTTGGTATTCTCAAGTCGGTCTTTCCCTTCTGTTCAACCTTTTTCTCAGCAAGCGTGTGATACCTTCTGCGTGGGCGAGGGCATCAACATGAACGAGGCCAACGCCTCGCTGATGGAAAACGACCAGTCGTGGACGGCCGACAAGTTCCGCATCGGCCTGGAGGACACCCATCCGGCGGTAGAGAGGTGCGAGGGGCTGTCCAAACTCCACGGCAAGAAGGTGTTGCCTTGCATCCTGCTGGCTAGGAAGAACCTACAGGCGCCTGAATCAAGGTAGTGTAAAGACTGGAAAAAAACACTGTCAGTGTGAAATTAACACCGTCTGGTAAAGACACTTTACTAAAACTTGATTCAATGTGAGATTACACGCTGCTAATGCAGTACCATAGGCTTTTCCAGGTATACTTTAATGCTGGAGAAAAAGAGAAGAAATGAATTCCACCTTGAAATAATTGGCATTGAGCAGAATAAATGAACTTGATATAATGAAACAATGTCCTTTCGAAAGTAATATAGGAGTATACAATTTAGTTAACATACATCGACAAACTTTGGGGATCTTTTCCAACTGATTTTCAACGTCAAGAACAACCTAAAGCCAAATTCGAAAAGAAAACACACCAAGTTACTGAAATTGATGCAAGTACGAAAAGTCAAATCTGCTTCTTCTTTGTTGTGATGTCATATTTCTTTGAGACAATACACAATTTCCTCTTCGATTTTTCATGACTGCTACATTTTTTTCTCATTTTGTATTCCCCCCCCCATCAGTCGGTCTACCATCCTCGTGCACATGGACACCCAGGGCGCATCTGAGCTGCTGTATGACCCGGGCGATCACGTGGCCATTTGTCCCAGCAACGAGAAAGACCTGGTCGACCGTATCATCAAACGAGTCGACCTTGGGGAGCGGTCACCGGATGATGTCATCAAAGTGGAGTTTATGCATGTCAAACAAACGCCTCTAGGTAAGTGTCGAACATCATTGTCCAATCTTTTACCGTATCCCACCAACATTCCTTAACTCTATTCCTAAAGATTAGAAGTCATGTCTTGAATAACCAGAATCAGTAAATAGCACTAAATATTATTCACGTTTGATTCGAGTGCAAATGAAGTGTTGAGTTTGTTTGTAAGTTAAGAAATTGTCTACTCAAACTTGTTTTAATGAAGTGTGAACAGGAGTGAGTGAATCGACATTCATCAATTAATTATCGATTCATTGATATAATGGTTGATTTCCAACAGGCATAATGAAGGCCTGGATTCCCACCGATCGGATTCCGCTCTGCTCGCTACGAGGTGCCCTGGAGCAGTACCTGGACATCACCATAGCGCCCTCTCCCAACTTTCTGCGTCAGCTGGCTGCCATGGCAACCGCACAGAAAGAAAAGACCACCCTGGAGTTGCTCAGCAAAGTAATGAAAGTTATCCAAATGTGAAATGCTGACAAATTTTTACACATACAAATATGAATTGGACTGCAAATTGAAAATTGACAATAGAGAAACTGCCACGTCGAGGTCCTTTTTCCGAATTCCAATTTCATCTATAAAAATAGATCTGTCTTTTTTAGTTGATGATGGTTTTGGCCCTCTGGAAATCTACCCCTCCCCCAAAAAACGGAGAAAAATCCTGGCGACACCAATGATCAATACCGTGCACAAAATGGCTCACAAAACACCCTGGTGATCTTCTGTCCCAACAGGACACGCGCAGTTACGAAGAGTGGAAGTTCGACCTGAGCCCCAACCTGGCCGAGGTGCTGGAGGAGTTTCCGTCCGCCAGGCCGCCTGCCTCCTTCCTCCTGACCGAGCTGCCGCTGCTTAAGCCCCGCTTTTACTCCATCAGTTCCAGCACCCGCATGTACCCTGGCGAGATCCACGCCACGGTGGCCGTGGTCAATTATCGAACACGAGGTAACCGAGGAGTCATGCTTTGAGGTTCATCAAAATATACGAATATTACAGTATCGATAGTTATCTGTTTTGTTTAGGATCCATCCGAATTAACCGAACATAATAACCCTGTCCTTTGCAGCTCCACATCTCCACAGACATACCATTTCACTTTGCAATACGGTAGATTCGCAAGAGTGCGCCTCCATGAGTTTGCAACTCGTCGGCCAATCACAACGCGCGAAATCTTTCGACCTTTTCCAAACACGCATTGGGTCGACAGATTTGGTGCATTGTGATTGGCCGACGCGTTTCAAACTCATGAAGGCGCACTTTTGTGAAACGCCGTATTAATCAACAAATACTTATAAAGTATTTCCATTTTCCAATCACTTGACCGATAACTGAGATTGACATTAAGAATTTATATTGAATTGATTTTTAACTGAACAGAATTTACGAGAAAAAATGGTAAATCCTAAAACAGATTTTTCTGGAATGTAGAGATCATTTTTCTCTGTGCACCTGCTGTTGTTATATGTGTTAATTGATTGGTTTGGACATATAGGTGGAGATGGCCCGTTGCATCATGGTGTCTGTTCCTCATGGTTGAACACCATCAAGATTGGGAGGGAGATTCCAGCTTTTATCAGAACGTGAGATCTGTTCCCGAACTGAAATAATTCCTCTGGCCGCTGTCGATAACTTCCCGCGGAAAACCTTGAATAAAATTAATAAATTAATGAAGATTTTCAGAACTTCTGGTACGTTTTGTATTAATAAATTAATGAAAATTTTCAGAACTTCTGGTACGTTTTGTATAGTGACTATAACGACACATCATTTTTGTGCTTGTGCCAGGGCGCCCAATTTCCACCTGCCCGAAGAGCGTTCCGACCCGCTCATCATGGTTGGCCCTGGAACAGGCATAGCCCCCTTCCGCAGCTTCTGGCAACAACGCCAAATAGACATGCGCATGGCAAAGGATGTTGGGAGGGACAACTTTGGCGCTATGACCTTGGTGTTCGGTTGCAGACAGTCCACGCTGGACGATCTCTACAGGTCTGAGACCAGCGAAGTCGTCAAGGAAGGTGCGCTGAAAGAGGTCTTGACAGCTCTTTCAAGAGAAAAGGGAAAACCGAAGGTAGATTATTTATTTCTCAAAAAGTCATTAAAACGTATCGTTGAATTTGGGAATTGTCAGTTTGACATTTTTACTAAAAATTGTCTCAACTAATTTATCGTTAACTTAATTGTCCAATCAGTCGGCTTTTCATGTGAACTCTGCATTTGTAGAGTTTCCTACTTGCCTTATTTGATATCTTGTCATCTCTTTTCTCAGACCTACGTCCAGCACATCCTCAAGGAGCGAGGCAAAGAGGTTTTCAAACTAATCAGTGAGAACAAGGGACATTTTTACGTCTGTGGAGACGTGTCCATGGCAGCTGATGTCTGCAATACCTTAGAGCAGATTGCTTCCGAGCACGGTAACATGACTGCTGAAGAAGCCAAGAATTACGTCATTAGTATGAGGGTAGGTACAGGAGTAAAGTTGCTGTGTATTTCATATTAATCTCTCTGACAATAAAACGTGGCTAATATTCGCTCAGTAAAAGCTGGTTACCAGCTAAAAAGTCATATACGTGTATTGCATTATGTGTACCGATTCTCGTTCCATTCCATTTTCGCTTGGCTTATATTCGCTTAGCAAAAGCTGGTCACTAGCCAAACGTCATATACATGTACATGTATTATATTACATGTATCTGTTACTGGTTCCCGTGCTATTTTTGTGCAGCACATAAATTTGGCAAACACACTGGGGACACCCCTCCAAAATAAAAGGAGGCGTTTTAAAAATGTGAGAAAGGCAGGGGGACTGTTTTATTTTCTTCTTCCCAGAAACCTGTAGAAAGCCCCCAAATTTGCCTTACTCCTCAGAGAGGCAATACTATTTTCATGAAGGAATCCTCTTTTTTGCCCCACCCCTAACCAAAGTTTGGCCACCACCCCACCCCCCCCCCAAAAATTGGATTCTGGACCCACCCTTTGCCCAACAATATTTCTTTTGAGTTGCTCCATTAATTAAACGATAAGGTAGGGACATTGTTTCAACTATGATGAATATGATTTATTCAAATTCTGTTTCTGAAGCCGTTTATAACTCGAGTGACCGCTCTTGGCCTTCTGCGGGCTGAATTATATTTTTTTAGAACAATTCAAAATTCTCCAATTTCGATCTTCCTTCGCAGGACCAGAATCGCTACCACGAGGACATCTTCGGCGTCACCCTCCGGACAGAGGAGGTCAAGAACAAGGTACGATCGGCCATGCGGCGGGCTCAGGTCTACATCACGGGGGCCGACAGCAAGTTGACGCCCGCCATCAAGATGAACGACAACGGAGTGGTGGGAGGCAGGAACTCCGTGCATACCAAGTCCATGGAAGACGTGAGAAATAAGACGGTGAGTTTAGCCACTCAGAAAAACTGAAACACTAGCCATTTCTACCAGCGGCCATGTTTTGTGAAACAGTTGAAATAACAATGACGGTGTAACATGTGCACTCGTGCCTTTCACAGAACAATTATGCTTTCAGATGTTACATAGGTTCCATAAGGCTTCTATTAAATTATTCAATGATTTCAATTCAGTTCAGTAATTCTGACAAAATAATGGATGGCACAGATTTATGGTGTTTCCATTCACTCTTTCAGTCAACGATTCATCGATACTGCTTGCAAAATTTCTTTTCTTCAATATTCACATGTCGTTAAAAGCTGCCAAATTTTGAGACGGCTTCGAATGTTTTATATGACTGAATGGTTTGCAATTTACTTCTCTCGAGTGATACTTTTATTCCTTACCTCAGGATTTGGATCTCATTATCCGGAGGCCATTCTCTAAGTTGATTCTCCTGAAACCTCGAAGGGTAGTTGAAACGTTTATGGTTGATTATCGATTCTCACACTAATTGATAGAATAGAGTCACGTCACGTAGATTGATCGATTCCTGAAGCACCAAAGCGAGTGCAGATGTTGTTTGTTTCATTACAGCTATTGGCGTAGCCGGAACGAAGGAGAATGAAGATAGAGCTTTCCGAGACGCTCGTTAATCACTCTTTTTTTATCCACATTCACATATCACTAACCTTGTCAAGTTCCATTCTTATTTCTCTTAACAAAATTTTTACACTCTGAAAGTGTCAACGACACACTTGCTCATCCAGCTTTGGAACTGGGAATTTAAATGAAAGAGTTTATTTATAGAAGAAGAAAAACCATGGCAAATCGTTTCGGGGTTGTTAGTACTGTTAGTATCTGTCAAACTAATCTGCAACTCGCAAGATTCTTCGTCTTATTTCTCGAGCTGCACACGCACATAATGTTTTTCAAGAGTTCAAAAATATTCAACCCAGGTTCTGTATATTTTGCACATGGAAATGTTATGCATGGGGGATTTCAAACGAAGTTGCTTGCGATGCCAAGTTTCCTCTTCGCATGATTGCACGATTCAGTCCACAATATGCACGGGTGACTTTCTTTTCTTAGCTTACAAAGGCGTTTCCATGCGATGCTGTGGCATCGCGTGGTTCAATCCCAATGGTGCAGGAAACATCACATCATATAGTTGTTATAATTCACACATTCGCTCGAACCTTTCAGAATGACTTACAACAAGCCAGTTTGATATTCCAAACAGCGCATGCTCAAAATTAAGCGCGCCCGAGGTCATTTGAGATAGCAACTATTATCATCGCGGCAATGCGCCGACTCGCCCGCGTGCTTTGCTCTCGAATGACCTTACCCTTTTTTTGAAATACCAAACTGGCTCCGTTCCGGTTCATTTGTTTTGGTACACTCACAAGCCGTGCTATAGTTGAGATTGAACTAACATTCCATAGTTCACCGTTGAGTATTCCCAGTTTGATAGTAGCTGATTTTTTTTCTTGAATCCAAATCGGTAGGATATGGACCTCAACCGTCCCCCGTCCCCGACTACCGAGCTGATGCAGATGAAGCAGCCCCGGATCGGCCGTCGTTCCATCACGGCCACGGTCCTGATGAGCGACGAGGAACTTAAAGAGCTAAACCGAACCTTCGACGCTGAGCAGAACGCTCGCTCCAACGCGTGAGTACCACACTGAAAGGTCAAAAAGTGGTCGAATTTTGAGGTACTTCGTGGAAATATATACTGCAGTCGACATCGGTAGGGGCCAACGGAGCCACGGCTCCATTTTGGAAAAAGAATGACAGGCAATTCTCTTTGGAATGTTTCATTTTCCTTTCTACCCAAAGCGTCGAAAAAGTCCCCAAATTTAGACCCCCTTTTGAAAACTCGTGAAACGTCTCATATTAAGAAAATGCGGAACCTTTGCTCCTGAAACACCCCCCCCCTCGAAAATTTGGCTCTGGATTCGTCCCTGATGGTGGATGGGCGCATTTATAGAATATTTTTGGAGCATATATCCTTCAATCTCTCTAAAGGTGGATACTGATCCATGCACTGTCTGCTCACATCCCACACTGGCATATTTCATGATGTTTCACTGTCTTTTCAATACAGCGCAGTGACGCGAAGCCATTTCTAACCGATCGAAAAATGCCAACGGTTGCAATAAGGCAAACAGTTTCAGGATCTTCGTTTCGTAAAATGGGAAGAGATGAATGCTTTTCCTGCTCAGAATAAAAGAGCGTAGATATCCGTTGTCAAAACTCACCTTCTCCAAATGTATAGAAAATAATGTGGACTTCATTCACCTGACCTAGGAGCTTTACTTAGATTAGGAGCAAAGCGCGGTTAAGAATAATGGCTTAATTGGTTTCTATTTGTCTTACTCCACAGTATCAATGGCCACCCTGAAGGAAAAAAGTGAAGGAAAAAAGAAGTAATCGATCGAGGAGGGGTGTGCTATTCCCGTGGTGTTCATCGGTAACTATACAATCGGCATCTCGTGGCTGAAGCACGTGAATCTAAGCCGAGTTGGCCAGGGTTGGAACCCTGACTTCATCTGCTCCATTATACTCGACTTTCTTTAGTGGGTGAGGTTAAGTAAATTCACAAATTTCTAAGTAGCGCGCGGATGTTTTTCTTATAATACTAATTCGCGACACATTTAGATCAATTGAATAACCTTTAAGCTAACCCATTTCATCAACTGTCATGTTTTAGTCATTATAAACAGTCATCCAACATGTTTTGCCATTAAACATTCAAAAATTCATTATCGATTTTTATTGATTTATTTGAATGCTACCACGTTTTAAGTTTTCGGCGTGTGGTGACCGTCGTATAAAGATATAACTTGTTATCCTTTTTATAACGGATTTGTAAAGAAAATCAAAATATATCAATGTTTTTAAACCTTTTCCATCTCTAACATTCCTTCATGGTAAATATTACAAAATTCTGAATAATTGCTTGAATGAAAAATTTACAAGATTTCATGTAGGATAGTGAAAACTTGAATTACTTGTTAAACCGTGCTTATTACTTCTGCATTAGTTATGCCTTAATTTTGCGCCAAAAGTGGGATATTTTAATGTGTTGGCCTCATAGATGTAGGTTTACTTTCCGGCGACCTCAACCGTGGGCGTTATTCTGAAATGAAAACACTGGGCACTCCTTTGTTACATCTTCTTTTTCTGGAAAGCCATTCTCGCGTGAAATTTGCAATATTCGCGGCGCGAACTTTTCAGTAAGAGAGTATGTTTTCCATATTTTTCCCCTTCATCTTGTGAAGATTGTCAGGAAACGCATTTCCGAATCGTGTCATTTATACCTCGTGAGTGACTGGGCTCATTGTGGCCTCGTTGATCGAAAGATATCACTGGCAAGTTTTGCGAGGGTGTTTGCATGATTTATCACTCTCATATTGAGACTGATTTCACCCCGTTTAGTTCATGAATGATTATGTAAAACGATCATTGGGGCTATAAATCTGTTTCCTTCCCCCCTGACCACCCCTTCTTCCACAACTTCTTTTATTAGTAACAGACGGTTACATATTACTTCTTTTACTACTTCAAATCTCTTCTACAGAACGAACAAACTAAAGACGCTTTTGCATAATTATATTTTCAAGATGTTTCTGTTAAAATTTGTACATAATAACGCATAAAAAGTGCTGTTTGTACATTATGATTTCACAAATATTATTCAGACTGTATCTATTTGTATCAAATAATTTGCTTATATGGCATTCACGATGAAACAATTATATATAACAAATGTTAAATTTGCAGCTAACTTCAATGCTGTGTCGTATTTCAGAAGAACCGTGAACTTAACGAAGTTTCATTCAAATAGAAGTATGTCATTGGATTGCAAAGTGCGAAAATAAAAAGGGCAGAAAGTGTGATTTCATCATGGAACTGGTTGCAAAATCGCAGCGATGACGTCATACATGTCTACATAGTAGGCCTACTCCAGTTGGGTGGAGATACTTTAAGTTTTATTGTTAGATTCGTGTAGAGCAATATTATATCACTGCTTATTCATGTATATCACTTTGAAGGGCAATTCCCTAATTAGCTTGGAGTACATGGTCTGCCAACTGTGAAACTTGCAAAAAGCGCCGATTTCGGAGGATTTATGAACCCGTCATCTTGCCTTGTGCACGCTGGTACACGTTGATTACTGTAGACAGTGAACATTACAGCGCACAAGTCAAGTGTCATTTGTGCGCTATTGTTGCTAGCTATTAGATGAATTAGCCCAGAAGTATTCCGGGAATAAGGTATCTGTATTAATTAATTTTTGTTTATTCTTGTTACTTCAATTTTTCATGTGACTAAGTATTTTGCTCTCAATTTTCCCTTTTATCGATAAATGATAGTAGAAATTTAAAAGTAGAATAAATGATAAGCAGCAGTACTTCATATGATAAACATGGTTTCAAAACTTATAATCAATATGCTAAGTATTTCAATAACAGTAGTAGTATATTTCTATTTCTATTTAATATGCCTTTATGTCGATGCGTGCAAACCAGCATCATTTTAGTCCGTGTATACGATTTCTTCAATTAAACCCGCTAGCCTTACGTGTAACCGGGAGTAATATACGTGTTTTTGGCAATATGGATGTTACAAAAGAGAAAGTTTATAATTGACTTTAATATCTTTCTAAAAAATGATATAGTCGTCTGCCGTGTCTTCAAGGTTGCATGTTTGTGGAGTCGATGTCAAATTTTTCCATTTGTGTGACCTAAAACAAAGATATTGGCCTACCTCTATTTTGAATTTTTAGTTCATTCTAAGGTAACATTGCCGTTTAAATGTTGAAATTGGCGTCTGAAAACACTGATTCGATAAGTTGGTTTGGTAGCTGTTGTCAAATGTTATAGTAAATCAGTGATGCAGGATTATGAGCTCGCCCTCAGAATAATGACGTCATGAATGACGTTACCTGCTCCACGAAGATTGGAAACTAAACAAAGGCCCGTGGTAAATGAAAGAATAAAACCGCATGATCAGTTCGAATATTACGAAATGATATCAAACTCCTATCTGAATTCCTAAAAATGATTGTACTTTATGATTACTTTGATTGTTTGCCTCATATCAAACTACGAAACTGTGGACATTTGGAATGGTCCAGAATTGTGATGAAAGTTTTCGCTATTTTTGCTTTCAACTACTATCATTCGATGTGATGTTGTAAGATTTACTGTTACTATAACCCGTTTTGCTTATTGTGGTTAATTTTAAAAATGGATAACTGATTCAATTTCAAAATAATAAATTGAATTGTGATCTCGAAACATATTTGACACTGGACTCGCTTTTTTGGTAGTCGCTTGCCAGAAGATGAACCAAAAATCCTGAAGGGAAATACTTCCGAGGCCAGACTGCATTTCAGAAATGTTCTTGCAACTGGTTTGTTTTCTCACTGAGCCTCAGTGGAATGTACTTTGCTTGTGTTCAAAGTTTCAGAAAATTTAGACAAACAAATTATGAGATCATCCGCAAAATCGACCCACCCTAACGTAAAAGAAAAATAGCCCCCTCAGCGTGGCTCGATGTCAAAACGCTCTCCTCTTAAAGTAATCTTTCTATAAAACATGATGCAGTTATAAAATCAGTTCTTTGTGATAATAAAAGAAGAGGCACACAAAAAAACAAAATATTATCTATAAATTGATGGTTTTATTAGTTTCACATATTTTGATTATATGAATAATAATTTTTCTCGTGGCCACTTCTTGGAGGATGATTGTGTTTCTGAGAGGTGTGCAAACACGATCCCATTGGCACTTATCTCTTCAATTCTGTCTGAAGTTCAAGGTGACAGCCTGCTACATAATGTAATCACAAGAATAAAAGCCGATTCTGTCGGTCACATCCGAAATGACCGACGAACAGATAGATACAGGCTATGAATAACAAGGGTAGATAATGCGGATATCTGAGCCCCCCGGGTAGTGACAAAATTTCTTTTCCCAGAACAGTGACGATTGTCTGCCTCATTCCTACTAAAAGAATATGCTCCTAAAGAATAACGATGCCATTAACTCTGAAGTGTAGCGTTTTCAGGGTTTTTTTTCAATTCCTTTTAAAAATGGGAACTTGTCTAGGGGCAATTGCCCCGTACCTCCCCTGGATACGCTACTGAGGAGTGTCTACCCCTTTAAAGTGTTAAATTCATGAGATTTACACAACCTTTATTCACACCTCCTTGAAAAAAGCGTGCCTCCGGCCACCCCATTTCACATAAATCTTTTTTAAACAGCCAAGTTCGTATAGCGCCCTCAAGAGTTTCGCATTAGTTTCCCATGGTGACCACAAACTGCGCGAGATCCGTCCAACTTGTCCGTGGGGATATTTGCCATGGAATTTGTGCGTAAATGATAATCCAAGCATTTTAAAGCAAGGAACTAAGCATTGTCGATGGAAAAAGAATCTACTATGCCGGGAGTTGTGCCGAAAATACCACAGGTTAGTGATTAGAACTCGCTCTTTCCCCAATTTTTCGTCAGCGACAGATGTAGGCCTAGCCCCATACCATAGGCCTAATTGTGGCCTACGATACGCTGTGCTCCCCTACAGCCACATGCCCATAGGCATGAACTGCTCACTGCCATGACTGCCAGCCCATGCGTGGGTAAACAGGAATTAGCCGTCGCATCTGAACCCCTGGAGCCGTATTTGCATAATGTAGGTCACGGTTTAGTGGTCACAAACTTGACCCCATGATGATTCAAGCTGTACGTCAATGTGCACGAACGTATGAAGTTCAAAAATTAGCTGCAAATTTCTCAAAAAGTAGGAGGTAAGATTACGCAGTGAAGCATTGATTTGGAAGCAGAAAGGGTATGGCGTACATCGAGCAACTCCAATCGTGAAAATGCATTCATTTCGAAGGGCTTGAAAAAGTCAACAAAAATTTGGTATATGGGCATGTGGCTGTAGGGGAGCACAGCGTATCGTAGGCCACGTTAATGGGGCTATGACAGATGAAGTAGGCCTGCTCTCACTCTCAGACTTGCAGTCAAATCGCCGGCGCCATCAGCCTGTGAAATGCCGTAGGCCTAGTGCGAGTAACGTGGACCCTTTAAATCGCCTTTTTAAACATTTGGGCATGGTTGGGCGATAGCAGAGTCTAATTACCAGAGTAATTGCAGAATACCCTGCCACTCTAAAACACGACCCCTAGAATGACTGATTATCTGGGTACAAGGTGAAATGCTCTTAAGAAGAATGTGACACTTTGACTTGTACCTGGCTATGAGGTTGATCATGCGGGGTGGCGGGGTATTCTGCAATTGAGCTTTTAGAAGAAAAGAGAAATTTCCCCTTCAAACCCGGACTACCGGGTTGTCATGTCATGTAGGCCTAGATGTACATGTAGGCTAGCCTATATTTTGTGTTTGAATGTGGTGCACGCTGGTTGTCATTTATTTGGAGAGAAATGTGTCTGTGAGATTTCTTCTCCTGTGTTCAACCCCTAGGGGGCTTTTAATTATCGCACAATGTAATGAAAAAAGGATGACAAAAATAAGATTTGAGAGAGGAGGATGCATGTGGCCTAGTGGTTAGGGGTTCGAATCCAGCTGGTGGCAGCATGTTGTGATCTTGGTCAAGTCACTTTACTCCTATGTGCCTCTCTCCACCCAGGAGTAAATGGGTACCTGTGAGGGCAGACACAGTTGTTTAGCCGTTTGTGTCAAAATGGCAGCACCAGGCTAGTATACTCCCCAGGGAGCTGAGATGGTTTGAGGAATGTTGGTATGATGTGTGAGCCCAATGTGCAGGGATAATAATGGTGTTTTGAAACGTTGTGGAGAGCGCACCTCAAATGTTGTAATATTTTCAAATAGGTCACTTGGGAGACATTTTGGGGTAAACTTTTCAACATTAGGGAGACATCGGTCATTAGGGAGACATTTCAATGTCTCCCTAATGCTCCAACTACCAAATGGAGGAAAATATTTAGTCCACATTTGGAGAGATGATAGATTAGGGTCTGAAAGGAAAACATGCAAAGTTTGGTTAAGATCGGATTAGGGAATATTGAATTATGGGACGGTAAAGTTTGAAAAATTTTGTGCACGTTCCTATGGGAATGTCTCCCAAGTGACCCATTTTCGGTAATAATAATCATTATTAATTATTATTATCAATATAAATCATATTACAAATTAAATATTTTTTGGAATTTAGGTTGGGAAGAGTTCCATATACAGACTCCAGTAATTATTCCTCACAGTGACCCATTAGCCATCAGAAAGCAAAAACATGTCCAGAAAAGTTCAATTTAGGAAGGAAAACACCAAGTCATTTACTGAGAAAACACTTAAATTTTTCAGACCAGTCTCATAGGCTTTGTGCACAGGGTGTCAAGCTGCATCCATATTTTCTTTAGGTACCTACTCTATGTCCACGTTTTGATGGTTTTGTTAGGCCTAGCCCGGGTCCCTGTATTGCAGTAACAAGGTTTTTAAAAATATTTTGGTTTCACAGCCAAGAGAACACAAGGCTCAAGTGGCTATCTGGTAAGTATTATAAGTTATAGGAAATGTTTGTACCGATTTTCTTTATTTGAAGCAGATGAGTAGGCCCTTGTATAGTGCAAGTAGTTTGCAGTCATCGTCAAACAAAATGTAGCTATAATGTTGAGATAAAGAAGCTGAAAGTTGTTAATGTGATCTTGTGAGTTGCCCTTTGTTACACATTTCCTAAAGAAATCATTCTCTGGCAGTCTTGAATAGTTGGAAAACACTCATGTGTAATTTGTTCGTCTTTTTTACAGGGCTGATCTCGATGCCTTCCAAGCCGAGGCTATCATCAATGCAGGCTCCCTGGAGGAAGTCCGCAGGTGAGCAGTCGTGCCAATCACCAGGATAAAAATGATTATCTTGGACAATGATTTCTTGGGTTAATGGTTTCTTCCAACTTGTGGGGTCCCTGGTGGAATAGCAAAGTTGGAAATTAGAGACTCTCCCTCTACATAAAACTCCAAGGGGAACTTAATAGAAGACCTTCTCAATCTTTTAGAATTCTCAACTTTGATACATTCTTTGTGTTTTAACCTTCCCGGGAATCAAGCCCCAAGTGAAGTAACAGTCGGCTGATTTGTTTGTTTCTTCCTGAAATTGAACCAGAGCAGGATATCAGTCATGAGGAACCCTAAACTTTTTTCCCCTTCAGATAACGTTCATTTTTATCAAAATGCCAAACTAAGTGCGACGATTGAATCACGGACCATTTACCCAGGGATGTGCAACCGCGAGCGGCCCCAGTGCAAACACATGTGTGACCTTGGTTCCATGCGTGTTACGGATTGTTATTACCCCCGCAGGCGCTCTCGACTTTCTCGAAAAAACTCGCGACCGCATGACGTGCGTTGTAGCTTGCAGCATGTACAGTGCAGCTATGGTTATGCCGAGACGACGCACTGACGCGGTGCTTAAATCTATTCGTTTTGACGAAAAAATCTTCTTCATTTATCGATTTCAAGGAAAAATGAAGTTTTAGTGAGGCGAAATTCCTCAATTTTGTGGTACACTTTTCTCAGAATGTATAGGATGAAATATCTTGAGCAGCATATTTTTAGAAAGGGTGTACCCTGACTTGAAATATTACAAGAAAACAAAGTGGTAGACAGGAATATATGTTTTATTATCAGAGAAAGTGTTACATAATCCAACTCAATTTCTGCTGTGATATTGTGCTGGCTGTAACGCACACTGAAACAGCTCTGAGCTTAAGTTGCACATCCCTGGGTAAATGGTCCGTGTTTGAATGAAGGGTTGAGTTTGCTGCAGTGCAGACTGACACAAAAGAAAGTGGAAATATGAAAGTGGAAATCACTTAAATAAGTTCATATCTCATTAATATCATATCTTAACCATGTACTGCCGGGGAACCCGGTTTCAGGTAGATTTGGTTTGTTCGCATAGCCAGGGAGCCCAAAATCGAACAAGAGCTGGGCCTTGTTATAAAAGACCATACTCAGAACACAAGACCCGCTGCTGGGAATTGCCATCATTTCTCAGCTTGAATTTATCTGAGGTAATCTATCATTGTTTTAAAACAGAATACCACTGTTTTCGGCATAGCGCGTTTGCAAATTATCACCGCGGACAAACGTGCTCCAGCTCCCCATCGATGAGCAATACATTACCACTGCATTCTAATCCAGCCTCGTTTGAAAAGATGGCACTGGTATTCACTGGGAACAAAGGAAATTATGCAGCACCTCACAATCCTGGGCTCTGTTTACTGGGTGACAGGCCTGGCTGAGATACTCGGGCGTCAGTGGAAGTTGCCTGTCAGATTAGAGTAGTCACCAGACAGTCATTCTTGTGGGTGTAAACGTCCATTAAATGAAATTACGAATTTGCAGAGAACGTTGAAAAAGGGAAATCTTGAAAATTGCCCGTGTGTAGGCACTCCATTTTTAAAAGCACCAGGCAGGAAATGGTTAAGACAGTTCTTTGTACAGTAATTGTACCTACAGGTAGCATAAAGCTCGCTCTCTTGAACTGCTTTCTAGCCTCCTAGCTGATCAATTCAAGCTCAGCGATGACGAGTCCAATTCGTCATCGGCTGTCTTGCTAGATCTCTACTACTATACCATCCAGTTTGCACTGGACCACGGGTTCAACAAGGAACAGCTCAGTGCTTTCTTCTCTATCGTCAAGAAGACTCATGAAGTTTGCAGCGGTGAGTTCTCATCTCATTGGATATCCCTTTTGCGAAGACCAGACGTGCCAGTAACGCTTGTAGTCTACCTCTGTGTTTTATATCGGCCAAGTGGAAATGTGTAATCTCAGTCGAATTCTAAGTCAGGATTTAATATTGATCCAGCATTCAACTGATTTTTTTTCACAGCTCATAAAATTTCTTTACATCTGGGTAATGTTGTTATAAATTAATGTCGATTGTACTTGTCAGCTTCTGTAGGTCGAGCTTTGAAATTTGATTTTAGATCCAATATTTTCCGTCATTGATAAAAAACACTTGAAATTTTTCCCTTTACTTTTTCTAGGGTGGTGTCCATCAATTCAGTTGAGCCTTCCATGTTGGAAGCTCTCTGACAAGTGTAATGATTTTGATGAAAGTTCATGTATTAAATCTCAGTCCCACTATATAATTGTCTCTTTTCCTTTGACAGAAACACCCTTTGGGAACTTGGAGCAGACGTACAACTACTTCAAAGAACTTGTTCTGTGTCATGCTGTCAAGGTAACCAATTTGAATTCAACAATCAAAAGTAACGACAACAGTTACCTTACACCCACGTTCTTTATTCCTTGTACAAAGTTCACCAAAAGTAGGGTATCTGAAATTCAAGAAGCCTTTGGGCTTTGTGTCGACTCTGTTACATTTGCTCCATGCTCTCTTTGTGGAAATTAACCAAAATTACTGAAGAATGAGCCTGGAGTTTGTGGCATCTGGTGACAACTGTGGTTGTTCGATTAGCCGGTTGACAAGTACATTTATGTAGGTTAAGGTACGGTCTGTCACATGTCATTTGAGTAATTCCAGAAATCAGGGATCCAAAAGTGTGACA
>NW_019091385.1:38904-68135 GCF_001949145.1 Acanthaster planci | reverse complement strand
CAAGCTTGATCAAGGGCCACTATTTATCTAGTGGTTGGTTTATGATGTACCTAGCACACGTGCAGGGAAGTTAAAGATTGAACGACCCTAGTCAACTGTTATCAGGGCATTATTCCAAAGGGGAGAAAAGGTGGCTACAGGAAGAGCAAAATAGCAAAAGTGAAAGTGGTCATTTACTTAAATGACATACCGTTTTTCCAGCATTTTTCTTTAAACTGGTCCACTCTGAACTATGCTATTAAAAACAGTTTATGGCAACCAACAATGCGACCAACCTCAATAGACTGGTCATGAATGGTTGACTAGACTAGTCCAACCGTCGTTGACTAGGGTGCGTTTGATCAGAGTTAGGCGAACTATTGTCAACCATGGTCCTTGGTCGATCTGCCCCAGAGTACGGCAGGCAAAGTTTCAATGGGTCCATAATTACTTGCACTTTTTGTTACATTAATTACAACAACTAAAAAACCTGTCTCGGCATGGACTTTGTAGGAATACCGAACATAAGATAAGTTGAATAGAAAGTATGCTGTATGAGCCACTGACAAGAGAATTCAAATGGAGTAAGAAATTGGCAAATCAAATTTCAGTGTTTCAAGGCCAATTAACCAATTAACCTTTGGCTGTCTTTCCAGAACAGGACGAGTCTGACGGTGCATGCGTGCCCCCAGCTTTCTCCCAGTGCTGGGATGAGATGGGACGGCCCGTCACCAACATGAGTCGTCATCTGATTGGTCAACACAACCTGCCCAGGCAAAACAAATGATCTAAAAACGTTCAGGCACAAAACAAGGAACCAACCATCGACAATGCTAAAAACTGTCTTGTCAAGCATTTGAAGTAAAATTTCTGTTTTGGGGCAAACTTTTCACAGATCTGTTCAGACAGTAATGTACTGTACAAAATCTTCATACCAGAAAACTAAAAATCAACCACACAACCTTATATTCATAAAGTCCGCTAGATTTTTGAAACAATAATTACCATAAATACATTTTTACAGACTAAATCTGTTTTGGGCAAACATTTTTCACAATAGAATGATTTCCCTCAAAAACTTACAGCCAGTCTGTGCTCGGAAGCGATTTTAATGAGACTCTGTGCCAAGCCATTGAGAAGTCGCGTCCGCAAAGACAGATCGTCAAAATCATGACGGAAGTGAAACGCAATGCTGTCAATCACGACTAATTTCACCTGTCAAACGGGAACACGAGGATATTATTTCAGAACTTGATGTGGTATGAAGCGATTTATACAAAAAAGCTCTTCTCAAATACTTGTGGAACAAATTTTACCCAATTCCTGTTGTCGCTTGTTCATTTATATGTACCTTTTTGTGCTTTTCGAGAATTTCCGGAAGCAGATTGACCAAGGCGAGGAGCTCGGTGTAGTCATGGCAACGGAAGAAATGGATACCTGACAAGAGCTTCTCCACTGAAAAATCTGCCAGCACTGTCTGTTGCTCTGAGATTAGATAGGAATTGACAATTTTGAGATTCAAGATCGTTGTAATAGGTAACCTTGCAACAAACAACTTTGATGAATCCAAACAAGAAACTTACTACCTGTGTCATTTGTGTCGACGATCTGTCGACAATGCTCAACCATCGCCAGGGCCATGTCTGCCGCCCTCTGTGGTAGGAAACTGCCCTCGGTGTCGATGTATATGGCTTCACCGTCAACGCCTCCGAAGCACTGGGGGATTTGTACATCAACAGCGAGCTGAATACTGCAGAAACACGGGGGATTTACAAAAAACAAGAAAAACCTTGCTGATTTGGACAGAAGTTTCATATCTGACAGAAATCTTCAATACTGACTTAAAAAAATCAAAGAAAACATGTTACACGATGAAATTACAGTACTGTCACAGCCTCAAAAGATGTAGCAGAAATTCCGCTAAATCCTTCCCTCCAATTCAAAGAAATGACCACACCCATAAATGTACATACAGACATCCACAGAGTTCTCCTATGAGCCTTCCCCCGAAAAAATTACCACACCCATATTTTACAAACGTAACAGTTCATAAGGAGAAATTTACAGTGACACTATCACCATGTGGGGAGTTTAGGGTAAGACATGAAAGGAATAAAGACATAAAAAGAAGGAGCATGAGTTTGCAAAGACAACAGGGGGCGAGGACTGACCAGGTCTGCGTTTTGCCGACCCCTGGTGCTCCGCACAGCTCTGTGATCTTGCAGAGGGGAACGCCGCCCCCAAGCATCTCATCCAAGTCTTCACAGAAGGTGACAATGGCGGGCGATGACTTCTCGTCGCGCAGCATCTCCAGGGCGGTAACCGTCCTCTTATTGCTTTCTGAGAGTTGTGGCTGTCGCCCAGATGATGTGGATGCAGTGTTGCTAGGGAGCTTGGGTTGGCATGGCAACAAAGAGGAGGTAGCCTCCCTGAGCATCTTTAAAATTTCTAAAGATTCCTCTTTAGAAATGCCAATCTCTGCCAAGAAATGAATCAATGCAGAAATAATTATTTATTAAAAGAAATGAAAGAGTTTGAATTTAGCTTGCAAAGTTCAATATAGGCCTAAGTTGAAGTTGGTTTGGGGATGTTTTCAGGTTTAATTCTGATTCTAGTAATTTAGAACTAGTTACAGCTGATGACTCATGGAAGAAACATTCAGAAATGTACAAAAAAATCTCCTCTCTCAGGAGACCAATTCTAAGAAATGTTCTAGGCCTACATACATGTTCTAGACCTAGGCCGAACAAGAAATGCTAAATATGATTTCAAAACAATTAAGGATTTTGAAATTTTTGAGATATGTTAACATGGTTAAGATGTAATGCCAAAAAGCAAAAAAGTATTAAATAAAACAAACAAACAAGCATAACAGAAATAACAACTGAAGACGTCGAATAGCATACCATGCATTGAGCAATCTTGAAAGTAATATTGTAACTGGTCAATACGAATTACAATGCAAAATTTTGGTACATTTGTGAAGTTTTCTTCTACTCTTACTAGCTACCTCTGCTGAGTTCGCTGGGCTTCATTTCAATGACATCTTCCACAACACTGAAACCATTATCCTTAAATTTAAACCTAATGGCAGGCGGTAAAGGAAAACTTGCTAAATCTCGCTGCATTGTTGATCACAGACTCAATATTCAGTTTCGGTGCTTTGAAGTTCGTGCAGAACTCATTGAACTTTGACACATTGAATAAACATGACGCCTTGCGTCTGGGAGCTAGACCCAATTACACCGTTTCCTAAAAAAAGGCTATATCTAAGCAATGGCTGGATACCAGTTAAAGTCAGGCTCCTGAGCCATGCGCGGCGAATTCAAATACTTAAATTATGGTTATGGTGGGTTTTTTGAACGTCATCCCGTGCAAAATTGCGTTCGCAAATTAAGAGCCGAAACTGGCAGAAACAGAAGAATTTTGGTAAAGTAAAATTTCCAATTAATTGAAAACGAATTTATGATTCTGTGGTACATAATAGTATTATTTTCCTTAACTTTTTAGAATCGCTGGGCCACGTTTGTGAACTTGCAAGTTGCATTGGCCACATGTCGGTCAGGCCATGGTCAGGCGTTCATGAGCAAAACGAAGTCCACTTTTTCAATGTTCAAACTAACCCACTGATATCCAGATTTTGAGGAACCATTCCTTAATCCTAGTAGCTCTAGTTTCGGTACATTTTGACATGTTTGAGGAGTGATCAGTTGCAGAATACCTCGCCACTCTAAAAAACGACCCACGTGGGTACCACAAAGTGAAATCCCTCTGTCATGTCTGTGCCCCCTGAGAAGAGTGTTGACACAGTTTGACCTGTAGGCCTACCTGGCTATAGTATTATGAGGTTGATGGTGTGGGGTGGTGGGGTATTATGCAATTGAGCTAATTTAATTGAGACAATATTTAACTTTTTTTAGCAAGAAAACCAGAAGCTTGAAACTTTTAGCTCAATTGCAGAATACCCCGCCACTCTGCACGATCAACCTCATAGTCATTACTAGCCAGGTACATGTACAGGTCAAAGTGTCACACTCCTCTCAATATGCTCAATGAATTTTCACCTTCAAGGCTTCCGGCTTGTACCCAAGTAACCAGTCATTCCGAGGGTCACTTTTTTAGATTGGTGGGGTATTCTGCAATTACTCCGAATTTTTTACCTGAGTTTGGCGAAAGATGACCGCATTTCACATCTGATTACCCGACCCGGCTATTGTGAAACTTTTATGGTTCCAGATCAAGGAACCAGAGTACATGTGCACATTCCTCTTTGTTCGCAGCTCTTCGTCGCGTCATTTTATGCTGCCGTTTTACCCCATAAGTTCCCTCAAAAACCAAAGCCCTTCCCAGTTTTCTTTCTGATATGAAAGAGGACAATAATTTTGGATTTTTTTGCCCTACCTGACGTGTACTTTATGGTGGATAAACCACAAGTATACTCGGATGGGACTCGAACCCACGACCTCCTACTCACTAGTGCAGACGTCTTAACCACTCGACCACCGAGCTTGCTGGTGTCGGCTGGCTGGTTCGAATCAGATGTAGCCACCGAGCTTGCTGGGCATACACTGGGCATACAGTGTTAAAATACACATCGGGCAGGGCAAAAATCCAAAATTAATTCACATCTCCCCGGCACAGATCCATCTTTGAAATGATTGGGCAATCCGGTATGAATGAGCTACAAGTCATGATTTTGATTGGCCAATACTAGCACATTAATATTCACGATCTTAGTCAAAGCACGGTCCATGACAAAACGCCAGTGTTGTTGGAAGAGATTCCCCAAATCTTTATCCCAAATCTATCCGCTCCGAGCAGAAGCAAAAGAAGGTGTGTTTTGAAATGAAATTGACCGTCCTTTGGTACGCACTCCCCGCCTAGGCGTGAGTATGCACAACAAATTTAGTCTGGAATGTATGGTCTTCGTGTGCACGCCGATCGCATACAAGAACCCGGATGGAAAACTTCAGTACCACCTGTCTTTCTTTGGCCGGGGAGGGTGCAGTTCAGCTCAGGGTGGATAATGTAACATTCTTTGAGAAAAAGATGGCTTGACTTGGAATATGTAATAAAATGGAAGCAGATTAACTGTTTGCAGATACACTTCTCCCGTTGGGTTGTGCAAAAAATAGATTGCTTGTTTGTCATTGAAGCCGATTATGTGTTGCGAACGTCAAAAAGGTTTATTGTCGTGATTGTTAGGATCGTTGCTATATCGAATCATGGCATGAAATTACATACACCCCAGGGGGTTATGGTTAATTTCTGATTGTTCAACATGTACACCAGTGTTCACAGTGAGGAAGATTGTTTTCAAAAGAAGAGGTTTTGCAAGTAAGAAGTAAGCCTATTCAATAATTTATGTAACCCAAAGTTGTGCATATACATGAATTAACATGACATCATATCACTGTAAATCTAATATTGCAAGCATAACATATTGTTTCATTTCTTATTTAGATATTGAGTCTGTGAGCCTACCTTGCAAAAATGGATAACACCGACATAGAAAGAAGACACACTCCTCTCAGAGGTACGTTGAAGCTCAAAGCAAAACTCTTCTCTGCTTTGGATGCCTCAACTTCATGCAATTCTTGCCCACAAAACCTCAAATTTCAATCCCTTATTTATGACGATTTAAGAATATGACGATTTAAGAAATATATCTAAGTAGTGAATTCTTTTGTCAACCCAAAACCAATGTTGATTTTTGAAAATTTACGGAGGACGAGGTTAGAAATAAGACTTTTGGAAAATGACTACCAAATTAAATTTGTCCAAAAACTAGAAATAACCAACACTCCGGATCGGGGGAGCCAACCCAAACCAAGTATCGAGGACCAACAGCAATACACTCAACTGATGAAGCAAGCCCGCAAAGCAGCAGAGGAGGGCCACCCCCGGGAATCGCTGCAGTTCCTCATCCGGGCATCCAAGATTGTCAAGACAGAGAAAGTTCTTAAGAGAATCACCAGAATTGAGGTACATGAAAGTTATTATCTGAGTAGCTCTGAGTAGCTAAGAAGCCTCCCAGATCCTACAAAATCCACCAGGAGATTTTACAGGATTTTGTAGGATTGAGGAATTGCCCGGTAGATTGAAGTACATTGGAGAATTTTTAAACATTAAGAATTATCAAGAATGTTAAGATTATCAGTTGCTACCAATATGCCTTAGAACTTGAGATTTAGATGAATGAATTGTTCCTAATCTATTAGATTCGGCAGAGATTTGATTTATTAGAATTTTTCCTAGATTATAGGTTTTTTGAGCCAAAAATTGTATGTAATTTTTGGAAGATTAATCATAAAGACTTTGCTGCTTTTCACTTCAGAAAATAAACAAATTCAAGATTTATTTAATCATAACTATTGGAGAAGTACCTAGTCTTTACTGATTATTGAAAATCCTAAAAAAAAAATCAGTATTTATCTTTTTATTTCATACCTTCTATCCTGGTGTTTCATAGGTTTTCGTTGCTTCCCAATTGCATTGCCAGACCTCTATAGAGTTTTGTATTTGTACCCTTTAAATACATAATAATCTAAGTAACATTAATCTGTTGATTGAGTTATCTTTACCGTCGCTGCTTAATCAGGAATACTTGAGGGAGAATGGATCAGAGTCAGAATCTGACGAAGACAGCGGCATGCAACACATCGGCAAGGGGTTCTACCTTCATGTGGACCTGTACAGCAAGCTCTACTCCTATCAGAGGGAAGCCCTGATGTGGTTCTGGAGGTTGCACCGTAAAAACAAGGGTGGGATACTGGGCGATGATATGGGGTGAGCTGAAAAGTGTTGGGGAAAGATATGGGGTGAGCTGAAAAGTGGTGAGGAAAGATATGGGGTGAGCTGAAAAGAGGTGAGGAAAGATATGGGGTGAGCTGAAAAGTGGTGAGGAAAGATATGGGGTGAGCTGAAAAGTGGTGAGGAAAGATATGGGGTGAGCTGAAAAGTGGTGAGGAAAGATATGGGGTGAGCTGAAAAGTGGTGAGGAAAGATATGGGGTGAGCTGAAAAGTGGTGAGGAAAGATATGGGGTGAGCTGAAAAGAGGTGAGGAAAGATTAAGGAAAGGAAGAAAGTCATCTCGTAGATTTTCATTCAAGCAGGTAATGGATGATTAGCATTAAGAATCTATTCTAGGGCCCCCTGTGGGTAAGTCGTCATGAGCGGTTGGATATTTTCCCCTCAAAAATGGTACTAGCATGTGTACCATTTTTCTGTGTCGTCGTTTGCTCAGTAAAGTGGTCAAATGTTGTATTCACGTCCAAATGAGTATGTAATTTGTGAGATTACTGCTTACTTTCGGAAATGCAAAATACGAACGCTGTACTGCAAACTGCTTGCCGAAATACACGAATCAAAGAAATAAAGGCTGGGCATATCAGTCTTGGGAAGCTGGGAAAACCTTTTTTCAATTTGCAGGATGATGTGGAGACAGGAGCAAACAAGCTGGAAATCAACCAAGCATGGGCGGAAAGTAAAGGACAAAGAACAGGTGGTGAGGGTGGCCAGACAAAAGAAGAAATTCCGTTTTAAGTCCTATACTGTATATTTTTTTGATTGATCGCAGCCTGGGCAAGACCATCCAAGTCATCTCCTTCCTGAGCGGCCTGTTCTACTTGGATCAAGTCAAGACGGTTCTCATCGTACTGCCGGTAGCACTCATCATCAATTGGGAAAAGGAGTTTGACAAATGGTAAGAGATGCCACCTGCTCTAGAAAAGCTCAAGGAAATCATGTTTGCATGCTTTCAAGTGGAACTGGTTAATAGCAGAGCAGATCTTTTCCGACCTTCCAACACAGTGACTGAAGTTCCAATCCCACCCAGGCCAGCATTTGGACTGGAATGTCTACCATAGGCTTTCCTTCACCGCTTAAAACGTAACATTTCTTCTTCACCTTGGAAGCTTTTGTGAGCCACCTGTGCTTCATTACCTCAGGCACTTTTGTGGGCTTGTTGGTTTCATTACCCACCAACTTCCCCCTTTCCAAAAATAAGAGCTTTGTTAGACAAAAATGGTGTCAAGAAAGTCCCTTAAACACTCAAGAAAAATAAGCAGTTAAACTTTTGGGGTCAAAATACCCAAATATGACACAGAGTCAACTTGAACATCTTGCACATAAGATTACACTCTCGAGAAAAAATTACAGCCTTTCATTTTGGCACGCTGTCTCTTGAATAACTGAATGAAATGACTGCATCTTGTTGTCGCACGGTTTTAGAGCACTCTGCCCTGTTGGTTCACGAATTTATTTATTTATTTCATTCAGGTCCCCAGGGATTTTTGTTGAGTCCTACCACAGCAGCAGCAAGCGCGAACGTGAGCGAGCGTTGGCCAAGGTCCAGAGACGGGGCGGTGTCTTGCTGACCAGCTACGGCCTGGTGCTGACCAATGCAGAGCTGCTGTCCCATCGGCACGGTAACCCCTTCACCTGGGTGAGGACCTTCGGAAATGTGACGCCATTGAAGCCAGCAAATAGCAAAAGACCTTTTCGGAAGACTTTTTAATTAAAAAAGTAATTTGTCACAAAGAGAAATTGTTGTTGAGTATTTGCGCCATTTGATCATCTCTCGAGTCAATATTTTGAAGTTTACCTTCTGAAGTTTAATTAGTGTGAGGTGTATTGACTTCTGCCAATTTAGATATTGACCTCTGACACCACATGTTTTACATAGTGAGTCTCCTCTATCCTGTATCCATTATTTCCTTTGTAAACCTACTTCCTCCTTGAATCATTCTACTATTTAGGACTATGTGATTCTCGACGAAGGACACAAGATCAAGAACCCCAGTAAGACCACCAAGGCAATACATAGAATACCAGCGACGCACAGGCTCATTCTGACGGGAACACCAATTCAGAATAATCTTAAGGTAAACAGTTAGGCCTCAGAGTGGATTAAAATGCATCTAGAAAATGCCAAACAGTAAATTAAGTCCATATTTGCCTCGAGCAGAAGCACCCCCTCATGGGCTGAAAAGAGCCATGTCGGTCAGAAGTGTTAGTTTTGTTGGTGGTGATGCGATTGCTACGCCTTCATTTCCTAGTCGTTTGTGAACCAGCGATGTGCAGCTACTACCAAAGGAGCCTCCGTTGCCAAGGATGTGTGGCGCCCTCTCTTGGTCCAGCTCAAAAGCCATTAATATCCTCCCCCCTGGTAGTTTGGCTAGAAACCCTGCCAGAGGCATCAATCTGCATCCTTTGTCAAAGTGCCTTGCCTCACCAGTGTAACAAGATCCAACGATTCCAAAGGCCAAACGGCCTGGGAGTCTGAGGTTGCCAGTCACCACAAGATCCAAAAAAATCAACTCTCCCCAAGGCCTAACGGCCTGGGAGTCTGTGGTTGCCAGTCACCACAAGATCCAACAGTGGCATTTTTCCATGGGACTAGCTCCCATTGTCTCAACATGACCGGTTTGTTCGCCTGCTGTTGATTGCTCGGTGCAGCAAAATGCACTGGACCATCACACCTTTTAAAACCTAAGTCTGCATGATTGGAATGCAAGATACATTATTTATCTGACAAGAGGAATCGACTTTCAGACAGCCCGACTTTTGACTCGAATTTCACTTTGTGTTGTGCTGATTTGCGTATTCCAACAGTGTGCAGGTGAATTTGGTCAAGCTGTTCGTGCATTCTGCCGTCTTCCAGAAGCAGTGTTTGGCTGTTCTCTGGTGATGAAATAATATGGGTGTAACATGGAGACAACCTGCTTTGAACTTAACGTTCAACTGTTTCGTTTTTGTGTTCTGTGCAGGAGTTGTGGGCTCTGTTTGATTTTGTCACTCAAGGAACGTTACTCGGAACGCTACAGACATTCAACTCGGAGTACGCAAACCCAATCACTCGGGTAAGTTGCTTCTCCTCTAACTCCCTCAAATTTCTCTTAACCAAACTTTGTGATAATCTTGAAATGTGACCCTGTCCAGGAAAAGGTGATATAAGTTGCAAAAAAGAAAAAAATCCAGTTATATACATGATTGGAACGCCCTCGTTGTAAGCTTTCATTTGGTATATGAAAGAGCTCCGTAGCCTTTCCCATTCCGGAGTTATGACACATTTGCATATTAATTAGTTCCAGGTAATTGAAATTGCCAAACTGAGAAAACAGGCTTTGAAATATCTAGCTCCAATGTGGGTTGTAGGCATTTAAATCTTACTTAGCAACCAACATGCTCTTGTGTTACAACCACCTTCAAAATTCGCACCAGGACTAACGAATTAGTATTTTCAATGATTTTGTCGGAAAAAAAGGAATTTTTGAATCCAACGTTGAGCGGGTCATTGCTAGTAAATACATGGTGCGACTTATATCACCTTTTCCTGGAGCGGTCACATATAAGATTTTATTAACTTTTTAATTATTATATTTTCTAAAAGAATCCACATTGTTGCTAAATTCATGGTGATATTAAACCAAAACAGATGTGAATTGGAAACAAAACGTAATGTGAAGCGGTTTTAGTTCATTCAATTTCTCACCAAACTAACTTGAAAATACGAATTTGCACCATCATGACTTTTCCACTAATTTTTGGTTGTCAAGGCAAGAGAAAAGGATGCGACGGGCGGTGAGCGTTGCCTTGGCAACCAGATGGCAGAGAGCCTCCGTGAGCTGATCGCTCCGTACTTCCTGAGGCGGACAAAGGCTGACGTAGTCAAGCGGCGGGAGGAAAGCTCCCAGAATCCCCAGGAGGAAGAGGAAGCAGAGGAAGAAGACAGGTGAGAATTATATCCGACTTGTGCCTGAACTGCAGAGGGCGCTCTTTGATTTCACATTCATGTGACAGTTTTTGGAGTCAGGTTAGCATGGTCCTTCTTTCCTCGCCTTCCACCTCTGTTACCCAGGACCAATTCCTGGCCAAGTCCACATGTAGATTGGGTTTTCAGTCCCTACCTGATTCCGTGGGTTTTACCCAGACTATTCCTCTGTGGTTTTTCCTCCCACCTCTAAAACTGTAACTGCTTCTTCACTGTCTCCTTCCAACAGGTTTCTGCAAGTAACAGTGCCCAGGAGCTCTTTGGAAAAATCCTTGGTTTCAGAAATACTTAAATGGAAAACACAGTATGGGCTATAGCCGAGTTCACGAGTTGTTTCACAGCCCAGTCAAGCAAGCAAAGCATTTGTCATGGTTCATTCGACTAGCCTTTGATCAACTCTGGACGGACCCAACTGCAGCCCAAGACACATTTCCAAGCAGGTTTTAGATATTTTCTGGCTTTTTTTTTCCTTTAGAGTACCTGA
Organism: Acanthaster planci; assembly: GCF_001949145.1. Next base: position 56,897 of record NW_019091385.1, on the reverse strand, counting down.
ATTTCCAACCCTGACCAGGAAGAACGACTTTGTGATTTGGCTGTCCCTGACGGATGCCCAGATCAAAATCTACCAAGATTTCATCTCACTGGACCAAGTCAAAGAGGTGGGCAAGTCAGTTTCGTCATGTAAAAACACATCAGATAAAAGGTTTCCCAGGTCGTGTAGTCGAGGAAATTACACAGACTCTGCATTGTAAGGATTCCCGACTCGGCATTCAGGGGTCTTTTAAAGTATGGAGTTATCTCAAGTCTAGAAGTCTAGAAATTCATTAAGGACCATATTGATCACTTATAATCTTGAAACGATCGGTTGTCTAGCGTTGCCTTGTCTTCCTCCTTACGCAGGTTTTTCCTGTTTGTGTTACTGTCTTTTTGGTAATGTTATCAGTTTGGGAAAAGCTGCAAACCTAATGATTTTGGCGTCTTCTTGTGATCCGCACAGCTTCTGATGACGAGCCGCTCGCCATTGGTGGAGTTGACCATACTGAAGAAACTCTGTGACCATCCCCGTCTGTTGCCGGCCCGAGCTTGCATCCAGCTGGGCTTAGAAACGGCCGACAACACTTGGTGAGATCATGGTGTAATTACACTAATAAACCAAGAAAAAAAATCTAAAACAAAAAGGGGCTAAACGGACTGACAAGATCAAATTTATGTGTGGCTGGTGACAAGTCTGGTGAGATAAGGTACCAGGCTATTTCTAAATCTTAAATTGACTCTGTAAGCATCGGAGTTGGAATGAGCTAAAATCCCTTGCTTACCTGTGAAATATGCTTACTGTGTCAACGTAAAGCAGAGATTCTCCATTTTTTCTTCCCGGAGATTCTGAATAAGCTCCATTCACCAACTTGAAAATATATCAATCTCTGTCATCGTTCCCTCTCCAGGGCGGATGAAGACGACGATGATTCTGACGCAGCCAGATCCAAGAACCGGACCTCCAACCCCGCCCTGCAGGCCATGGCGGACGAGGTCCTGCTGACCGAATCCTGCAAGCTCCAGTTCCTGGTCAGCCTACTGGTCAACCTCCGGCGGGAGGGCCACCGGACGCTGGTCTTCAGCCAGTCACGCAAGATGCTGGACATCATCGAGAAGGTTCTCAAGAACCAGGTGGGGGCAGAAGTAACAAATACGTATGAAAGAATGTCATCAGTTGACAGATGGAATGGATTTTCAAACTGTTGAGCAATCAGTAGATTTTTTCAAAACACCTGAGTAAATCCTGCCCAAATAAATACCTGTATCACCAAAGAGTTCTTCTGGAATTTCTTTTTGTGGGGTGTATTGGAACGTTCTATTCACCACACAGTGTGTATTAGAATACTCTATTTTGTAGTGGACGACTCCTTAGTTGGATAATGGGAACTTGCGAAGGTGTTTTATATTGCCTCATTTTGTGTGTGTTTATGATCGGCCAAAGGCAGTGTGCAACCTCCTCAGAACTGTACCCAAGCTTGTAACCTGCCTAGCAGAAAATCGTACCAAACAAAATTGTGGCCTAAAGTAGCAGGGCACCGGTTATAGTCAGTGTGCATACCGTGACATTTTAGTTGGTAACCCATCTTTGTAATATTTCACAACCAATAACCATTTTGAAAACAGTAACTTTATGCAAAATTTAGATATGAAAGTTAAACCTCACAGGCATTGATTGAGAAATGATCTTGCATTCAGAACTTCCAAGCCATGCGGCTCGACGGAACCATCACCAAGCTGGACGACCGGGAGAAACGAATCTCGTCGTTCCAGTGCAACAACGAGCTGTCGGTCTTTCTGCTGACCACTCAAGTGGGAGGAGTCGGCCTCACACTGACAGGGGCAGATCGGGTCGTCATCTGTGAGTTCCTTAGCATTCCCTCTGACTGCTCTTGGTTTTGAGCATTCGATCATAGAACTTCAAGTTTTCCGCTTCTAGTGAACTTTTGAATGATTTAACCGGTTTTACCAACCTGTTGTTTTCCATAACAGTTATGATTCCACTCAATGAATTATGCACTTAAAATTTTCTTTTTTTCTTTAACCCCAACTCCCACGGGTGTATGTAAAATCGTATTGAAATTGGAGGATTTTGGACTGTTAGGGTTAATTACCACTTTAATGATATATCACAATGGACATTTCAAAGATGTTAGAAATCTTTGCGTTAAAGCCGTATCTATAAATATATCCTTATTGTAATTCAAATTTTGCATTTTAGGGGGAGATTTTGATCAAGGTCAGCAAACACATTGTTATCTTTTAAACAGAATTCAGTGTCATGCGTATCGATATGCCACCCGTTTATTTTGTCTTGCAGTTGATCCAAGCTGGAACCCAGCGACCGACAGCCAGGCCGTGGATCGAGTCTATCGCATTGGTCAGACCCGGTCAGTAGTGATCTACCGCCTCATCACCTGCGGCACCGTGGAGGAAAAGATATACCGACGACAGATCTTCAAAGATTCCCTGACGAAACAGACTACCGGCACATCCAAGAACCCCTACCGGTAAACAAGACACCGACTACCTCCATGTCTTAATTATTTTGTCACTTGTAAATGATGCTGATGCTGCAGTTTCATTGTGATTGCAAGAATTGGTCTAAGATGAAGTGTACAGTAACTTCATGGCATCAACTAATGTTGGCTGTCGGAAGATTAACACAGTTACGCAAACTTTGAGTTTATCACGTCATATTAGGTTCAAGATTTTTAACCGTGTGATCAAGTATTTGAATGTTGAAATTTATATCGAAAGTTTTATGTTTTGGTTTGAAGGAATTTATTTGTGTTTTCATTTGATCTGTCATTTTTCGTAGTTATTTCTCTCGACAAGAGCTGAGAGACCTTTTCATTTTGGACAATCCCCGGGTATCGACCACCCAGCAAGCGCTCGAAGAGATGCATGCAGCCCAGCGAAAGACAGACACACAGCTCGATGAGCACATCGCGTTCCTGTACTCACTAGGTGAACACTCAGATTGCACCTCACTGAGTCAATTAAACCCTCTCACCAAACTATGTCGTGACAACCAACGGCACATTGAAGGCATGATATTCCTGTACTCACAAGCTAAACACTCCATATCTGTTTGCTTGAAACGCAGTGACCTTCTCAGCTTCTTACATATTGTATGCTAAATCAGCAACTCGTTATCCTAGCTAACTCAAAAAAATGCATTAATAAGGTAAAACTTACACTGTACTCAAAATGACCTCTCAAATCGCATCTCAGTGCAAAAGAGCCAGTAAACTCATGAACAAAACTAATCATAGACTCGGTTCCCTCAACACGTCACCTTCTCAACTTAATTAGATACTGAAACGGCATTTCACTGCTTTAAACCAAGGCAACTGCAGTGAGTCTTGAACAAAGCTAGTGTTAGTCACTCATCCACACGGATGCTTCTCAATTCTGGTTATTCCTAGACATGTTCGGTCTGAGCGATCACGACTTGATGTTCTCCCAAGAGGCTGACACGGAAAATACCGAAGATCAAGAGCAAGCGGCTGAATACGTACAGCACAGGGTGAGACAAAAGAGGGCGCTATTCATAACTGACAATTAACGTCCCCATGTATCGCAATCTGTACTGAGAATTTAACAAAGTGTCCTTACTATGAGTTGTTTACTGTCAAACGTCAAGTAAAAACTTTCTCACCACAAGCTCCACTGGTACTAATATTCTTCTTTGGAATAAGTTATCAAAGTTCCGTTCTTCCACAAACTTCATTTCTTAGCATGCCTGTCTTTATGAATTCCTCTGTTCGAAGCGAGTTGAAGTCAAGTCTATCTAAAGCCCCTGAATGTCCATCACAAGTTCACGTGTTTCTCTCTGTTCACCCCTTAACTTTGATATGACCGGTCTTACGAAAGGACTTATTACTGGACTTGGGAAGGAACTCAACTACAACACTGGTACCGAGCTCCTATTGTTTCGGTTGTTGTCACAGGTAACCCGCGCAAAAGAGCTCGTCTTGGCCGAGTCCGACTTGTCTCAGAAGCTGAGAGACCAAGTCCTCCAAGACACAGAGGAACCGGGCAGCATGCAGCGACACCATCGCCAATACGCCGACCGGCAAACGCTGCTGGACCACGCAGCGAAGCTGGGGCGAGAAGTCAATGTACCAGCCTTCAATAAACGACGCGACGACAACGAGAGGAAAAATAGATCACCAAGTAAAGGGAACATTGCTGTTTGTTTACAAGTTGTTTCAGAGTGCTAGAAATATCCTTAACCAGGCTAATAATCCACCAGTATGTCACTGGCAGTTGTATTTGACTTTTTAATCTGCGCAAGAGTTGGGTTGGCAAGGTAGTTCTTTCCTCGCCTTCCACCTCTTTGGTTCCGGGTTTGATTCCCGGCCCGGTCCACATGTGGATTGGGTTTTCAGTCCCTACCTGACTCCGTGGGTTTTACCCAGACTACTCCTCTGGGGTTTTCCTCCCACCTCTAAAACTGTAACTGCTTCTTACTGTCTCCTCTTTCCTGAAGTTGGTAAGTGTGGGTCGTTTGGCGGCTGCCCGAGGCGCCCTTGTATGCCATCGGCTCAACCATGTTTAAATGTATTCATTATTCCACACTTAATGTCTTCATTGTACAGCGCATTTGAACATATCTATTTGACATTTGCGCTTTATAAATGAATACATCATTATTATCAAACAGAAAGCCCTTCTTTGTTCTAGCTCATGGAGTGTATTCAATTCAGCAGGTGTCAAACTGTGACAGTATCAACATTTAAACAATTCAAAGGCTTCTAGAGGAGCATACATGTTTAGGTCTGTGGTACAAAACTGAGACATCTTCAGTAAATCACTTCAAGTCTTTTTGTCATCCGTCACTCTAGGTGTCTCAGAGGAGGAACAGTCAGGAGACGAGGAGCAGTCGGAAGAAGAGCAAGAAGAGTTGAACATGTCCATGGCCAACATGACCTTAGACAGAGACATTGCCCCGCCTCCCCAGGTTAAGAGGGCTGTGCCAAATAACCAAATATTCGATCGATTGTTGAATATTTGAATATTATTTTTTGAATTTGAATATTTGAATGCAAAATTCATGAAATGGAAGGGGAAATTTACTTTTGTTTCAAATGAGAAACATTGCACTGTGGGGGCTTGTTTCAAGCAGATTCAAATGAAAAGCGTCACAAATTTGACATCGATTTAAACAGTACATTATTCATTAAACAATTTGAAAGATATAAAAAGGTAACTGCATCTTACCTTGTTTAAAGTGTTAAGTCTCTTTATTGGGTAATATACAAGTGATACTTCAGAACTCCGGTGTACACTTAAATTTCATTCTTACTTTTGCCCTGTTGTCAAGTTTGAAGTGTTTGCAGCCACTTATTGCCACGGAAACCATCAGTTTCTCCTGGCAACATCAGTACCTCCCTGTAGGTTTTTGTGGTTGTAACTTTTTTAAACACACTTTTCCTCAGGGTCAACGCACTGTCAACCTTCTGTCGGACAGACCCCCGTCATCCAACGCTGTTCCGAGTACCAGTGTCATCTGCATTGAAGATTCTGATGATGACGACGGGAACGAGGCTGCGACAGACATCGTCAGGCGAAATGAGTCTGACCTGGGCGTCATTGAGGACTCTGATTCAGAGGTCATGACTTCACCGAAGGTTAAGTCAGAGGTTACTTCCTCAGAGACCTCTGAGCACTTCGCAAACGAACAGGAGATTCATGAGGAGTCTTTCGCTTCTCCACTTGGGGATGGCAAATCTGACGTCAAAGGTGAGGTCAAGATGCAAGAACATTGGAATGGTCCTGCTCAAGACCTGTGTCTGACTATGGAAGAAGAGGCGTCAAGTCGTGATCAGTCAACAGACTCAGAAAAAGCTCGGCTGAAACGGCTGGCCACAACTCCAAAAGAGTCTCTCGAGAAAAAGAGTCGCTTCTCCCTTACTCCTCAGAGCGAGACAAGATCGCCTGGTTGCCTTGACAACTCTCCTGATGCGGAAGGAGACAGCATCCAGGAGATAGCTCCCACACCGAGTCCCATCATCGATCTGACAGATTCTGATGCAGTTGAGTCTGAGGCTGATATGTCAAAAAGCTTTGAGGAGATCGAACACAGAACCATTGCCACCTCGCCTCTAGCTGACAGCCGGCAATCATTGTCAACTGACAGTCCCCCAAGACCCATTTCCACGGCAACCGATGTCGGCGAACTGGAGAAAAATCTTGATTCAGATTATTACATGGAATCCGAGGAAGATGAAGACTTCAAAAAGGATTACTCCAACTTGTTTCCTGAAAACCAAAAGGCACCAACAAGCCTCAAATCACCTGATCCAAGACCAGGCTCAGCCCTTGAAGAATCCTTCTATGTGTCCCCGGAAATTGAGCAGAGGAGTGTAGCCTTGTCACCAGCAGTCCATTACAAATCTTCACCAGAAAACTCCCCTGAGAATACCTCCGTCAGGGCAGCAACCTCGGAGCCGACTGCTAGAGGCAGAGACGATTGTACGGAACAAAGTAAAACCAGCAACGGCAGTGAAATTACCAGAGGCAAAGTCTTCCATTACAACTCGGAAAATGAAAACATTCACAACAACTGGATGAGTATTTTCAGAGAAGATGAAGTACGCGAGAGGGTCATTAACGTAACCCATAAGCTCTCCTTTGATGAAACCACAGTTGCCGAAAGAACAAATGATGAGGATCAGACGCCGGAGCCAAGACTTGAAGGAACCGTGGAATGGACTATGGAACAGTCCGAAGACGAAAAGGATCCACAGGAAGAGAAACGGATGTCGCAACTTGAACAGAGCATGACTGTCATGAGCACGGCATCTGGAGATGAGCTTCCTGGATATGGTAACCATGGCAACAAGGAGGAGGAGGAATCTGAAGATGACATTGCTGTGCCGGTGTCCAGGAGAAGACGGGTCATTGAAGAGAGCGAGGAAGAGGCGGATGAGTCCGTCCGAGACGAGATGGACGGGTCACTCCTTCAACAGTCTCCTGACCCAGATGAAGAGGACCGGGGGCATCGAGATGGAGAAGAAGGGAAAGATGTTGCCGAGAGTGATGGTGGCGTTGACGATGCAGCAGTTGAGGAAGAGCAAGAGGTTGAGGAACCCGAAGGGGAAGATGTTCAAAGTGACCTAGAAGAGGATGTTGAGGACGATGGCGATGAATACGAGGACAGCTTCATCGATGACCAGGAGCACAGTGATGGTAAGTCATCCCAATAACCCAATCTGAAAATTGCGTTGAGCAAATACTTGAAGTGAGTATTGCAGAGTATTGCAGCCACGCCTGCTGCCCAGTAAAGAGCCCCCATTGTGCGATGTTGTGTAATTTCCTCTTTGCTATGCTGGATTTCAGTGTTGCTATGCAGAGCGGCCGACGGTCAAACAGCACGTGGGCCATTCATCAAGCACACGGGCATAATGAACACTGCACAGTGGCATTTTCTTAACTAAAGTGGCCAGATTCCCGGCTCCCCGGCAGGAAGTGGTTAAAGTACAATTGTGAGAGAATGAGAATTGTTTCTACTGGCCTCATATGATTTGTGCCCTCGTCAACAGAAGTGAGCGCTGACAGTGAAGAAGAGTATGAAAGCAGTGAGGAGGAGTGTGAAGAGGCGGAGCTTAATGGCAAAGAGGGGGAGGATGAAGAAGTGACACTGAGTCAAGAAGAAATTCAAAGATATCAGGATCTCGTGGGCAGAGGAAGGTAAAGTTTTCCTGTACTCTCGTGTCCTCGTTAACAAATTTGATCAGGAAAGATTCAAGTTCTCCTGTTGTAGATAAAATTAACGATATTTCCCATCATTGGAACAAGCATGCCTTTGGTTAGTGACGGTAATGAATGCTCCTCTGTACCATTTCGGCATTTACTTGAGATCATTCCACTGAGGAGTTTGTACCCATTCCGTTGAAAATGGTTGAACATAGTGTATGCCGGACGCGCAAGTGAAGCAGTGATGTATATTTTACCTTGCATTCAAGAGTAAAAATTGATTTCTTTGTTGTTAAAGGTTCATTTAAAAGTGTTCTTTGTGACTTTTTTGTACACCATATGATCAAGGTTGCTTGGCAACATCATGCTTTAAGCTGTAACTGGATTGAAAATAACTCGGAAAGATTTCTTTCAAATTAAGAATTTAATTTTCAGTTCCTTAAAAACTCATTTTGTGTTTCCAGACTTCACGAAGAAAATGGAAAAATAAAGAAAGCGTTGAGCTGCTACCTGACAGCGCTAGACATTGACGCAAGCGACAGGACCCTGCAACGACGCACCTACAGACTGGCCCAACAGTTCAAGCAAAAGGCTGGCCTGTCGTAAAACCCATGCATCACAAGGTGGAGGGCAGGGTACCATTTGGCAGTGATCCAGTTTGGTATTTTAACAGTACATACCTGAAATGAAGCATGGTTGAGGTCACTAAAGGGAAAGCAGTACAGGTGTGCGAGATCTGCCTTATCAGCACCGCTGTGCATTGACTCCCACACGTTTTGTTCTCCAGTGACCTCGTCTCTTTAAAATATCTAACTCGCTCAATGCACAAACGTCGATAAAGTTTCCCTCGTGAGTAACTTCTGATTGAGTTGCGGTAAAAGGTATGATAAAATTTAAGCTATGTTAATTTTAGTTCCATAAAAAGACACAATTTACTTTTTCTTTTCTTTTTTTGGGGTTTGCTTTATTTTGGAAAAGAGATAAAATGCATTTACCTTCCCTCAATGAAAATCTGTCAAAAGTTCACGATTACAGCATGCACTGAAATCTACTTCCAGATTTCTCGGCCACATCTTTGGAATCCGCATTATGAAACTGATGTGTGATTTTTTCAGTCTCAGCCAAATTATTCAAACATGGTCTTCTTCAATTAGGAGCCAGCTACCTGACCTCGGCAAGCTTACCAGAATCGGTGAGCAAGAGGTCGAGGGTGCAAATCCCACCCAAACTAGCTTGTCTAGAGCTGTGTCGAATATCCAAATAACCAAATATTCCATCGATTGTCGAATATTCAAATATTTACTTTTCAAATTTGAGAATTCAAATGCCAAATTCATGGAACGTAAGGGAAATTTTTCTTTTGTTTTTAATGAGAAAAATTGCACTCGAGGATTGGTTGAAGCAGTTTCAAAGGAAACTTGTCAGAAATCGTACGATTTAAAAAGTAAATTATTCATTAAACAATTTAAAAGGGATAGAAATTTTCAACAGGGCAAGAAGTCTTGTTCATTTCTTAAATCTAGCTGAATCATGGTTGGAGATGCTCCTTGATGTGAGAAGCTATTACATTGATCATAAATGTACAGTTGTGTGTGTTGTCGCAACCCATTTCGTACATGGTTTGTTCATCAACAATCTGCTGGTCGGTACGACCGAATATCCGGATATTCGATGGAATTGTAGGTTGAATATTCTAATAGTGAATTAATCGAATTGACTCGGCCCTAAACTTGTCAAGTTGGTTTTTTTTTTCACTAGTTCTTAGAAAACACAGAGCATGCGCTACATTTAATATTTAGACAATGATAAGGAAAACTGGGGGGGGGAACAGTGTAAAAGTAAAGTTTGAATATTTCTCCATTTATCTTAAATTAAGGTCATTAAGGACAGACCAAGTGACCATGCTCAGTTCTGTCAGCATTAAATTACTTGCTTTTTGATTGTTCTTGTAGTCCTGCAGTTACGCAGGTGTCACTTTCTCTCAGCAGGTTTCCACAAAGTTACTTTATTTTTTCTTCTAAAGTGAAGTCAACAACTAGGGAAGCTCGGGAAAGATGGCATAAAAGGTTGAAAAAGTAGCATGTTATGCAAGCAGTTAGATCTCCTGGCTTGTGAGGTCAGTTATGAGTGACAGTGTATTATTGTGAGGTCTGTTATGAGTGACAGGGTATTATTGTGATTTTGTTGCATACATTTTACAAACATATATTGGAAATGTTAGCTGGCAATGTTTTACAAAATTGTAAAACCCGCTGAATACAATATAAAAATTGTACACCTGAATAGTAACCATTGTTCCCAATCAATTTGATGCACAAACTTACATTTTGTACATCTATATTTCTACATTATTTTGCTTACAAACATGAACAAAGAAATTAAACTGACTGGAGTGGGATTTGAATCTGCGGCCTCTGGAACACCGTACCAGTGCTCTACCAACTGCGTCACCCAGCCCTATATTGGTGGCTCTTCCCATTGGTCAATATCTCTGTTCGGGGGGGAGGGTGCTAGCCAGAAGCCATTATTTTACAACTAATATCATTCTAGAGTAATACACTCTGTTCCTCAAGATTTGGTCGAATTGTTTTGTTAGTATGGAAATTTAAGAGCCTGATTTTTGCTTCAGAGAAATAGTCTCAAGGATTGTAGCTTCAGTCCTCTTAATTTCCACAGGTGATGTACAGTATATGCATTGCAAATGCTGTTGGCAGTGTTTTTCATGTCTAGTAATTTTCAAGAGATGTTTTTTACAAAATACCATTCCAGGCAAATGTACGGGAGCATATAAGGGCCAAGTGCAAAAAAATTGTTCTGGTTGCTAACTCGCCGCAGCGAGTTAATACTACCTCGCCGCGGACCAATTTCATAAATCTTTAGGGTGTCGTCATACTACTGTACAATTAGGGTGGAATGCAGTGAAATTGCGTTGCAAAGTTTGATTCAACCAAGCTTGATTTCCAACTCAACAGAAAACAAAGGAAATCTCTTTTGGGGGTGTGAATTTCCATAATAAGTGGGGTATACTACTTTGATTCCCGGGTAGACTCCCTGTTAGGGTGGCTTTTCATTTATACTTGAACAAATTATTCTATTCACATTAGCGCCGCGAGGAGGAATCCCGAAAAAAGCGGGGAAAAAAGCCAAATTAATGAAAATTTAATAAATGAAAATAAAATAGAAAATAGCACATGCATAATTTTCTTGAGAAAAACAAGAAAATCGATCCACCCTCCAATTACAGGTTATTGTTTTAAGTAGACGGTTTGCTCCCCTCCCACCGAAAAAAAAAACTCTGGCGACGCCCATGCATATCTTTAGACAATATGTGTTGCCATTTTGGACCAAACCTCGATGTTTATATCACTGTAACATTAACATTTAGGGGGCAAAATCAGGCAAAAAGAGAAAAATGAAGTGAAGGTGAAGGGAAATTTAGGAACACACTTTTTCATCAATTTCGCGCATGTGCAAATGCGTACTTAGTAGCTGGACGAACGGAGATCGTTCATGGATCGCGACAGAAAGCGTGGAGTTTCTCAAAATTTCCTGCAAAATACGTCGTCGTATTTTGTAATTTCAGCAGCATTTATGGAGTTTGGGATACAAGGCACTTGTGAACGACATTCGAGCTGTCTTCGCCTGAAAAAAAAGTGAGAAAATAACGTTGAAAAAATTCGCATTTGTGTGAGGATTCGCAGTCGCGTCCAACGTGGGCTAGTCCGGCGCGGCGTGGGCTCATCTGGCATCACTGCCCTGTACGGTAAGCTGTCTCTTTCTCAGCAGAATTATACGAAACATGATTTTGGTGCTCACATAGATTTGCTGAACCCATTTGTTCCTATACATTTATTCTTGTACATAAACAGTCCCGGATTCCTGGAAAAAAGTTGGCCCAGAAAGTCCTGAAATCAGTCATGGAAATCAGGAAAATGCAACCTTTTGTTAATTTTGATGGGTTCCGGAATTTATAGGCTATCCTTGTCACTCCGTAGTTGTGGTTATGGTAGTCGTTCATACTACCAACCAACTTTTTCTCAGCAAAATGGCATGAAATGTCATGGAAATTGTCATATTCTAGTCCTGGAGAGGAATACTGAATTTAAGTAAGATTACTGAATTTTGTTTTCTGATTGCTATGGGAACCCTTCTTGTGCCAATCAGACCCACTGTTCCTGCACTGTATGGTTTTATTAGTGACCAGATGTGACTGGCTCTGCAAAAATGGCCCTCGGGCTTACATGTACATGTATGGTGACATGATTGTGGGTCAACTCGCCCCCTGGCCGACTCGCCCCTTACCAGCTCGCCCCCTAGCAGACTCGCCCCTTACCAACTCCCCCCCCCCTAGCCAACTCACCCCCTGACTGACTCGCCCCCCGGCCAACTCGCCCCCCTAAGTTATCCAAGCACGTATGGCTGGCCCATTCACTATTTAATAAACACAATCAGTCAAAGATGGAATCGGTGATTGCTGCCCTTAAAAATAGGTTCTGGGGTTTGCAGCGGGCACTCAAAGTTGAGAATTATGATAGATAAAATGTTTAAAGCTTGGTGGTTATTCCCTTTCTGTGGAATTTAGGGGGTAACAATATTTTTTTGATATTGGTAAAACTAATTCAGTAATATCGTGTGTATGGGCTATGGCGCAGCATTTCCTGTGTATTGTCTGTGGGATTTTGTGCGCCACAACACACGTCTTCTCAACTACATCACATCGCTTAATTAAAAAGCTACCGGAAGAATATACATTACGTTACTAGTAAACAAATTAAAAACACTCTCAAAGATATTCAATTCCAAAAAAGAAAGAAAAATTACGCAAATAAAAAAAATTAATAACGGGACGTTAAAAAATGACATAAGTGTACAATGTACCACTATGACTCAATACATCACACAAAAAGTGTATATCCAAGAACCTAAATCATTTTTTTTCCTTCTTTTTCTCCCCTCTTCTTTTTGGCGCCCCCAAATGTGGCACCTGGGGTTCATGTCCCCCCTTGCTACCCCCATACATACGCCACTATTTCTATCTGCCATGATCTGCCCAGCTGCGTCCTGTCTGCGGACCTCAGCTTAGTCACATACCCAAATATTAATGGGACGGAGGGTTCGAAGTTGTTGGTCCTGAGGGTATGTTGGATGTACAAATAACCTAATCAGACAGTGGAAATAGGAAGCGTTTGAATAAATAAGTGATTAGTGGTGATGTCCAAATATCCATCACCGTCCGTGAGTCGTTCGTGTCGCGTCATTGGTTAGAACCATTTTTTTTTCAATACATTGGGCCGGCCATATTTGCTTGACGTTCCTGGAGGGGGGCGAGTCAGCCAGGAGGCGAGTTGGTAAGAGGTGAGTCGGTCAGGGGGTGAGTTTACTAGGGGGCGAGTTGGAAAGGGGCGAGTTTACGAGGGGGCGAGTTTACGAAGGGGCGAGTTGGAAAGGGGCTAGTCGGTCAGGGGGCGAGTTGACCTGACACTGGTGACATTGATTTCAAGTGATGCCAATAGATAGAATAGAATAGAATTTGTGTGTTTTTGACCTCTGTTGCACATTCTGTTCCCAAGTAAAATTTAGAATTGATCTCCGGTAGAAGTAGGGTTGTACCGGTACATGTAGGTCAACTTCGCCCCCTGGCCGACTCACCCCTTACCAGCTGCCCCCTTACCAACTCGCCCCCTGACCGACGCACCCCCTGGCCGACTCGCCCCTTAGCCAACTCGCCCCTTAGCCAACTCACCCCCTGACCGACTCGCCCCCCTGGCAAACTTTCCCCCTAAGTTTGCCAAGCAGTTATGGCCGGCCCATTCACCATTTTATAAAAAAACAATCAGTCTGAGATGGAATTGGTGATTGCTGCCCATAAAAATAGGTTCTGGGGTTTGCAACGGGCACTCAAAGTTGAGAATTATGATAGTTAAAATGTTTAAAACTTGGTAGATGTTCCCTTTCTGTCATGTCAATGGAACTTGGGGTAAAAATATTTTTTTTCATATTGGTAAAATAATTCAATATTATTGTGTCTATTGGCCATGGTGCAGCATTTCCTGTGTATTGTCTGTGGGATTTTGTGCGCGGTGTCAAGACAACTCGCCCCTTACCAACTCGCCCCCTCGTAAACTCACCCCCTGACCGACTCGCCTCTTACCAACTCGCCTCCTGGCCGACTCGCCCCCTGACCGACTCGCCCCCTGACCGACTCGCCCCCTAGGAATGTCAAGCAAATATGGCCGGCCCAATGTATTAAAAAAAAAACCCAATGGTTCTGACCAACGACGCGACACGAACGACTCACGGACGGTGATGCATATTTGGACATTACCACTAATCACTTATTTATTCAAACGCTTCCTACGTCCACTGTCTGATTAGGTTATTTGGACATCCAACATACCCTCAGGATCAACAACTTCGAACCCTCCGTCCCATTAATATTTGGGTATGTGACTGTGTCTTCTTGTAGTGACCCGATATCCAGTTAGTTAGTTAGTTAGTTATAGTGTTCTGTTGCTAATTCACTCGACTGGGACCTCACATATACTGCGAAAATTGATTTAGGTTCTTGGATATACGCTTTTTGTGTGATGTACATGTATAAAGTCATAGTGGTACATTGTACACTAATGTCAATTTTTAACGTCCCATTATTAATTTTTTTTATTTGCGTAAGTTTTCTCCCTTTTTTGGAAATAAATATCTTGGAGAGTGTTTTTAACTTGTTTACTAGTAACGGGCACCAGATGACATGACTGTTTTTCCATGACGTCATGACACCGACAGTGCATGCTGGGATATAATTCAATATGGCCGATCAATAGTGTGATCCTTGATGACTGTACTCGCCGAATTAATCAGTATTTAGTGTTAATTGTGAACTAATAATTGCATCCTGTGAAGTTATCGGAACCTGAAAGTGTGTAGCGACCGTTACACCCTTTGTCATAAATCATGTCTCCTTACTTTTCCGTAGGTTTGTGTCGCCGGACATTATGCCTAATATGTACCATTTTTTATCCGAAATAGTCCGCAAAGTTAATTAATATGGTAGAGTGTTGGTGTTGTGGCGCATAAAAATTCCATAGACAATACACAGGAAATGCTGCGCCATGGCCCATACACACGATAATACTGAATTAGTTTTACCAATATCAAAAAAATATTGTTACCCCCCAAATTCCACAGAAAGGGAATATCCACCAAGCTTTAAACAAACTCAACTTTGAGTACCCGTTGCAAACCCCAGAACCTATTCTTAAGGGCAGCAATCACCGATTCCATCTCTGACTGATTGTATTTTTTATTAAATGGTGAATGGCCCGGCCATACGTGCTTGGCAAACTTAGGGGGCGAGTTGGCTAGGGGGCGAGTCAGTCAGGAGGCGAGTCGGTCAGGGGGCGAGTCGGTAAGGGGGCGAGCTGGCTAGGGGGCAAGTTGGTAAGGAGCGAGTCAGCTGGGGGCAAGTCGGCTGGGGGCGAGTAGGTCAGGGGGCGAGTCGGCCAGGGGGCGAGTTGACCTACATTCTTGTACGCCACAACACCAACCTTCTACCATATTAACTTTGCGGACTATTCCAGATACAAAATGGTATTAGGCATTATAATGTCCGGCGACGCAAACCTACAGAAGCGTTAAGGAGACATGGTTTATGACAAAGGGGCAAGTCATAATTATGAGAGATTTCTCAAGCTGCCGTTAACCTCAAAGTCGTGAAGCATTTCACAAGAGTTGCCGCTTCTCTTGGTGACTTTTTTGGGAGATGGCAAACTTCATGTCATTCATGCTGTCAGTGCTTTGATGGGTGCTGTTATCAACAACTGATCAAGGGAAGCCGACAGGTTAGCGAAGTCGCCCATCATGGTTACCCTATTTTAAACCCCAGTTGGTCTGAAGAATGATCCATGGGGTGAAGGACAGATTCTGTTTTGTATTCTGGAAAAGCTTGCCAAGATTGAAAAGCAGGTGAAATGAAAAACATGTATCGTGAAAAGACAAAAAAGTCATCTTGAAATTGGAAGGCTTTTCATTATTTTACTGTTGTATTTTGTTTACTCAACACTATTTCTTCACATAATACTGGCAGATTTTGTAATACAATCACAAATATTAGACACAAATATGATTTAAGTAAAAAAGAAATACATCTGTACACATATATGCAACATTAGGTATGGGGTGAAGCAGAGCTTTTGATCCCCAACCTGTGGACTAAGACGTTTAACAAAAGGAAGTAACTACAATATTAGGACGAACTACAACTTACAAGCAGGAGTAAGATTTTTATTTACCCATCAAATGTTATAAGAGGCGATCAATTTGGTTTTCAGCTTTTTGACAAATAAGGATAAAATCAGAGATATTTTGATTGGTTAACTCAAGCGATTCCAGAAGCAGACACCCTGGTGAACGAGGCTGTTTTTTTAACATTGAAATTCTATTAGGACAGACATACAGATTATTCCTTGAAACACTTCTTGTTATATGAATGAATATCTGATGTTAAAGTAAAACTCGTACCAAAGAGCGCGGAAGTAGATTATTTATTCATGAATTTGGCCAAGATACATGTACTCCGGTTTCCTCCTGCCTCTTCCAGATTATCGAAATCACACGAATTTCCGACGAATTCCCAGCGAGAGGTCTATTTTATCATCGGCACATCCATGTACATGTATGGTGTCCAACTAATGGTGTTTTGCAGATCAGGCGCTATTTGCGCCAGTTGTACTTTTCATTCATGAATCAATCAGTCATTCAATTCAATCCAGAAGAGGCAGAGAGAAAAAGGCGACGTGACTTGAACTGATCCAAGCGTAACAGTCTTGGTGGATTCCATTCCCAGAAAGACATGACTCTACATCAGTATTTTATAAGTACTTTATTTTAACAACCAAAAGCATGCAATCAAAAACCCTGCCTTGAACCAAGAAGATAATGGTCAAACTTTTCTCAGAATGTCTATAGGCCTAATCATAACCCCCTTGGGTGTGAGTAAATTCATATTAAAATTGGGGGATTGAGAAAGGTTACTATAGGTAACATTCAACACCGGCAAGCAAATCCACGGTCTTCCAAAAATAGTTGAACCTTGTTGGTTTTGTTACCCATTCTATTGATTCACCGCCAATTCATTGATTGGGACGGTTCATTACGTTTTACCGCTTGCTTTTACCGCGTGGCGAACCAAACAAGGGAGGCCGACTGAGGAAGCCGACTGAAGAAGCCGGCTGCATTGTGTCACTATGTTTAATCCCCCATTATGCATTGTTTTCAATAAGCGAAGAGTGACAGATTCGGTAAAGCCTTGTGGAAAAGCCTCGCTGAGTTGAAAAGCGCATCAAAAATCACACATTAACCCTAACCCTCCTCAATCCTTCACCTGTTGGAGGATTGAGGAGGGTTAGGGTTAATGTGCCATCATCCTATTTCACCCTGCATTAACCTAATTCTGCGCGTGCTATTGGCGCTTATTTGCACCCCTGCAGGGAATATTGAGTGGAGTAATCTGTAGCGTGTTAAAGGGTAAAATAAAACCATATATGAAAACACGGCCCCAAATGGGCCCCATGTTGCCATGATATGAAACAACAGGTGTAATGTTGGTTTTCGAATTTGTCTTTTTTTTTTTCTTTTTTTTTTGGCCCCCTCTTCTCTTGGCGCCCCAAAATGTGGCACCCGGGGCTCATGCCCCCCCCCATAGATACGCCACTGTTTCTATCTGCCATGAACTGCCCAGCTGTGTCCCTTCTGCGGACCTCAGTCACATACCCAAATATTAATGGGACGGAGGGTTCGAAGTTGTTGATCCTGAGGGTATGTTGGATGTACAAATAACTTAATCAGACAGTGGATGTGGGAAGCGCTACGACGTTTGAATAAATAAGTGATTAGTGGTGATGTCCAAATATCCATCACCGTCTGTGAGTCATTCTTGTTGCGTCGGTCGTTAGAACCATTCAGGGTTTTTTTTACCCATTGGACGGTTCTAGGAGGCGAGTCGGTCAGGGGGCGAGTCAGTCAGGGGGCAAGTTGGTCAGGGGGCGAGTTGGTAAGGGGCGAGTCGGTCATTAGTGTTACATATAGAGGCATACGTGTAGCCTTTTTGTGCAGAATGGGTCACAAATATTATCTTACTGAGAGTACAGTTGTTAATAGACTGAGATCTGGATGATTTGCTAACTTTGACAAAACATACTCTGTGATTAAAAAACCTGAAAGATAACCTGTTCTCGTTATTTTTTGTCATTTTTTTCCTTCTTAGATTTGGGAAGACCTTGTCGCCAGTTGAAGGTGGTTCAATAGCTGCCT
>NW_019091385.1:15171-28799 GCF_001949145.1 Acanthaster planci | reverse complement strand
GGGTTAAGGACACTAACTGCAATGCACAAGGACCTGGGTTCAATCCCAGGTGGGCATGCACAATTTTGTTAAAAAACTTAGTATATAAAAAAAAAAAAAAAAAAAACCTCCTTTTCCGGGAACCCCGGGATTTGAACCGGGGTCCCCTGGCCTGGCAGCCAGCAAGCTAACCACCAGGCCGTAGGCCTCTTGATAGAAATAATTTCGGAACTTATATTTAAAGGTTAGGATTGCGCAATTTCAAAAAAAGGTCAGAGGGCACAGCTCATTTGCATGTATTTGAATAACAAAGGCAGAATATTTGAATATACCAAAAGACAGAATACACAAAATATTCAGGATCTGCATATTCATCAGTATTAGTCGTAGATTCGTAATATATTTACAAGCCTTCCTATATTCAAACCTCTTCAAAATATCCATTTCTACATGTAAAATACGTTTTTCACAACAAATTCAACTGTATGAGATTCTGCTATGACTGAAATTTCAGGGTGTCTGAGTTTGTTTTTTTTTTTACTTTTTTCAGCATTGGTAGCAAGCCTCCAAGTCTATCTTGCTAGATACTTTCTAGGAACATGATGGGCATTACAAGTACATGTACCTGCTTATTTTGAATAAGAAGTTCCTACAATCCAATGAAAATTATGCATAAAATCTTGAAAATTTGGGAAAAAATAAAAAGCAATAAATGGTACAAAATCAGTTAATTCCTCCAGGATTCTCAAGAATTTTGGAGTCCTATTTCACTTCTTAATTAGCGATTACTTTTTGCAATCATGAACAGTACGTATGATGGACATTTTCAAATGTCTCCACTTGAGTGAACAATTTGTCTTATGCTTTGTAATTTTTATTTATTCAGATATGACATTAAGAAAAAGTAACTTAAAATATGCTTGATTTCTTTCTAGACAAAAACACACCCTGTAAAGTAGTTCTAAAATATGGGTTTGTTGTGTAAAAAAAAGTTGTACATGTTCAACTAAAAAAATCTACTCATATTCCCTGCTCCAAAAGCCTAAAACTGTTCTAAACACGACAAAAAGCCTGAAACTATGTTTACCATCCGAAGATAATCTCTACACTTTTTTTCTGAAAATCTAATCTTTGAGCGTTGTAGCATCTGGTCTGTGCTGTCTAGGATTGTCGAGGGATGCCCCGGCTAAGACCACAGCAGACGGGAACCACTTCGGCCTCGCTTCTGATTTTTGCCTACAGGAACAAGAAAAAAAGAAAGAGTGTGTCAGGATGTATTACATACATGTAGGCCAGTGGATGTTTAGTCGTCGGCAAATTTAACTAACAGTATTAAGTAGGCTACGAGTAGACAGCGCCCTCTGTCCTACATAATTAAGCCCATAAAGATCATCAGATTATCACAAAATTCAAACTATGTTTGGTAGTCTGGTGAATAGCGTGCACATCTAAAACCACAACATACACTCCCAGCTGGCTGAGTGCAATCCAAAGCTGTCATCCTTTCTCATCCCAGAAAATGAAGAATGTTTATGGTTATTTTTAAATTGACTCCAACATTTCAGAACAGAGTGTTACTTTTTCATGTTATTATTTGTAGCTTTGGAAATGTTTTTTATTAAAGGGAAAGAAAACTGAAATTATGAGAAGTCACGATGATTTTGTTCGTGCAGACCCATGTGTGAATTTTTATGTCAGGAAAAAAAGATACTGTGCATGTGTCCAGCAAAATTATTTTAGTAACATTTGCCAACGGCTACATTCCACTGTCATTACATCAGATTATTGAGAAA
Organism: Acanthaster planci; assembly: GCF_001949145.1. Next base: position 27,027 of record NW_019091385.1, on the reverse strand, counting down.
ACTGAATGACAAGATTAAGGAATAGCTGAAATGTTTTTCAATAAAGTACTCCCACCTCATTAAAGGTAGCTGCAATCAATTTCTTTGAATGCACCTTTGTGTCTCAGTTAATCTTCTCAATTTTATTTTTACTATTTCACAGGGTATTTTACCACCTATTTTGGTTTTTATGCTAATGACGAGTATCTCTATATTAACCCTAACAGTTCCAAATCCTCCAATTTCAATACGATTTTACATACACCCTAGGGGGTTAGGGTTAATGAGCAGAACTGTGATGTCATCACAGGATGAAAACCTCAATGCTTTGTACACAAATCCTGCCAATTTGTAGATGTTACTGGACTCCATTTTCCCTTCTTTGTCGATTTATTGTTTATGTGCATAGCAACAAGGAAGTATAAATCCTTTCGCCTCAGAAACGTTTTCAGTGGGTAAACTCTGCATCCACAGTTTGAAACACCTACATGTATGTGTTCTGTAGATGACTTCAAGCAACAGCACCCTCAGTTGTCGAGGGAAACATGAATAACTTCAACCATTAGGCCGTCAGCTGAGACTTAGGAACAGGCTGTAAAAATGGATTCCGTTTCAGCAATGCTGGGAATACTTTCTGAATGCATAAATGTGAGGTTCTGTACATCCCAAACGTTATTCAAAAGTTCTCCAAAAAATCCTGCAGTTTTTTTAGTAACACCATTTCAAAGTTTGCCATAGTCTTGTGCATGTATGCTAAAATCCTCCCCCACATAAGTGTGGGTCGGGTCTCCTAGTGATAGTTACTTAGTGATAATTTCTCATGTGCCTATTACAATTCGCTGAAAAGACTTGATTATGCATGCTGCCCCCTGACCCACCACAATGCAATGTGGTCCTGCTGCCATGTTCAACCTTCTTTTCGAAGTGGAGAAGTTCCCGGGAGTCAAAGTGGGGAAGGATGGGCGGGAGCAGCTGGAAAAAGTAAGTATCACTAGGAGACCTGACCCACACTTATGTGGGGGAGGAGTCTCCTGCGTTCACATACCCCTGTCCAGCCTACATACGCAGAGTAGCACCGTACCTCGGAGGACGGTCAGCGACGGGAGAGTAATTACAAGAGAACATAGGCGGGCGCTACTCAAGCGAACACTCACTATTTTAGAGCAAAGGAATAGCATCTACGATAAGGAATTCTTTGTTCGGTGAGGGACAGCACTGGATGCTGTCCCAATCGCTGAGCGTAAGGTTGCTGCGCCGTGAGTCGTCTCACTCCGCAGGACATCCTTCAGGTAGCACTCGGTGAAGGTGGAAGGAGATTTCCAACAAGCCGCCTTGCAAATGTCCGCCAAGGAGAAACCTCTCAAGAACGACCAGGACACAGAGGCGGCCCGAACATCATGGGCTCTGATGTGAGATCGAGTCGTCTCGTCATGTCCAACGAACTACGGTGTCCTTCGCCGCTGGATGAAAGGGTTTTATGGTTGTGATGAAAAGTCTGAAACCAGTCTCACGGGAATGCTTGGTCCTCGCGAGATACCATTTGAGGGTACGAACCAGACACCATTTCTTGTTGGAGCTATCTGCCGAAAGAGAGGTTATGCCAGGGACGAAAATGTCCGGAGGCCAGAAGACAGGCGTCTGGTTCTTTGTCAGGAATTTGATGGCTGGGATAAGACGAACTCCGTTCGGCTCCCAGCGTATGTTACCTTCAGCAGTTGACAGGGCATACAGTTCACTGCCACGTCTGGAGGTAACGACCACCAGGAGGAATGCCAGCTTGATGCAAAGATGGAGATCAGATGCATCGGACAGCGGTTCGAGAACGGGCAAGACGTTGCCAAGGTCCCAGGAAAGAACAAGGCGTTTGACGTGAGGATGCTCGACAAACATTATACAGTAGATGGTGGATGGCAGTGATAAATTGTTGATCCATCATTGAACCCTGAATAAACAGCTGCCAGGGCCGACCGGTAGTTGCGGATAGTAGATCTGGAGGCCCCGAATCAAAGAGATACATGAAAAAGTCCGCAACTGAGCTTACAGATGCTTCGGTCGGAGAAACATTGTGGTCACCACACCATCTTGCAAAATGGTGTATTTAACTGGTGTAAATTTTGCGTGGTGAGAGTCGTCGGCCCCGTGCCGCCATGGACGCAGCATCTGCAGCAAGGTCTGACGCTCTGAGCGATCATTGGACAACACGTCAAGTGAAGATCGCTCGGGGCTGGATGGAGGATTCCTGATCTGGGTTGACAATGAATATCCTGCCTGTGTGGAAGGATCAGTGGTCAACAAACCAGGAGCCTTGTGAGTCTCGGGAACCACGGTTATCAAGGCCAGAACGGGGCGATGAGGAGAATCTGGCATGGTTCTTGTTCTATCTTGGATAAGACTTGGGGAATGAGGGATATTGGAGGAAAGGCAAACACCAGAAGGCCGGACCAATTCACCTGAAGAGCATCCGTCGCCCAAGCTTGTGGGTGTGGAAACCTGGAGCAAACGTCGGAAGATGGGTATTGTCGGCCGATGCGAAGAGGTTGACATGGGGGCACTTGATCTCTGCAAAGATTTGGGTGACCAGACTCGGATGTAGAGTCCACTCCGTAGGGTGGACAGCACCCCAAGAGAGAGTGTCTGCTATGTTGTTGGACATTCACAGTATGTCAACGGTCTGGAGAGTGATCCCTTGATCGATTGCCCACATGAAGATCTGCCACATAAGGACACGTAGCTGGGGGGAGCAAGTAGCACCTTGGTGGTTTACGTGAGCTACCACTGTGGAGTTGTTGCTCTGGATTCAAATCCAGAGACCCACTAAGTCCTGCTGGAAGTGACAAAGGGCATTGAATACTGCCTGAAGTTCCAGCAGGTTGATGTGTTTGTTGCGGAAAAGTACAGACGTCGCGCTGTCGTAAGTAGGCGGCAAGAGTCTTCACGATCCTGGTGAAGACCCTTGGTGATGTTGAGAGACCGAAAGAAAGGGCCCGAAACTGAAAGGTCCGGTCGCAGTACTTGAGGCGGAGATACTTGCGGTGTTGCTTGTGTATCGGGATATGAAGATATGCATCCTGTAGATCTATTGAGGTGGCCCAGCACAGAACAGGTAGAGAGGGTAGGACCACGCTCAGAGTCTCCATTCAAAACCGCCTTGGCCTCATGAACTTATTGAGTGGTTTCAGGTTGATTATTGGTCGCCATTTTCTCCGGGTCTTTTTTGGGTGCGAGGAAAAAGGACGAAAGGAAGCCAGTGGATAGCTGGTTCGGATGCACCAGTGTGACGGCTCATTTGCGTACAACGCTGCAATCTCCTCCCCCAGAGCCAGGCACTTGAGTGTGTCACATGGAGGAGGTGTGGAGTGGAAGACCATCCTGGACGGCGGGGAGCTTGTGAACTCGACAGAGTAGCCATGAGCAATGGTGGAGAGGACCCAGCTGTCCGCGGTGATTTCCCGCCAGAACCCGATGAATTGCCCAGGCGGCCGCCGACGGGTTTAGGATCGGCGGCCGCCAAAGGCAAACGAAGTAGTCACCGACGCCGTCCCCCGATAGGACCGGAGAACTTCATGAAGAACCCCGGTCGGGAGGGCACGGCTAAAAACTTTTGGGAGTCGATGTAGGAGGGGCTCGCTGCGGGGCTGATGAATGAGTAGCCATCCAGAGTGGACGGCAAAAGGGACGAGCAGCCGGTGGTGCCTGGTTCGCTCATCTTCTTGGCCACGGTGGAGGCTGACGGTGCTGGAGGTGCAGGTTCAGGAAGTGAGATTTTCTTAGCAGTCTCCATACGTTTTACCTCTGACTCAAGGACTTCGGTGAACTTCCCAGCAAAGAGATCGTCCCCCAGAAGGGGGAGGCCCATAAGCCTATTCTTGACGGACCCATAGGGGATATCCATGGCGTCTACCGCGTTGGATCTGCGGGTACAAGAGGCCAGAATGGAAATGCGAGTGAACTGTTTGAAGATCAAATTAAGTTCCTCATCAAGGCCTCGTAAAGCTAGGGCCGCAAATCTGGAGAGACTGGAGAGTCTTCTTCACAGGCCTAGGCAATATACTCTGACAGAAGGACAAGAAAGGCCGAACATCAGAAGCCAAAGCAGGACGCCGTATCAACGCAACAGAGGGACAGGTGAAGGGCAGCTTTGTCCTTATCCCAGAAGGTTTTTGCCTTGCTAAACTCAAACGAAATCTTGTCTCTGGCAGCGTCAGGAATATCTGGGGTTGACAGGAAGCGAGAGACATCCTCCCGAGGAAACCGGTAATAAGATGAAGCTCTGGGCAGGAATGCGTCCCAGCGTTTATTCTTCACCAGGGCAGTCATCATTTCCACAAAAGAACGGTCCAGGGAATCTCTGGAAAGACAGCTCAGCTGACTCAAGGCATGAAGGGTGGCACTAGAATGAANGCAAGTTCATAATCTGTCAGCGCAGGATCCGACGACGGAAGTCCAAGAACATGGATCATGTCGCGTTGAGGGAGGCAGAGGCGGCCTTCCAATTGAGTCAGACCAGCCACTGAGTCAATGTAATCATCCTCAGAAGAGTAGGGTTGAAAGCCAATTTCGGAGGGAGGCAGATCGCCTTGAGTCGAGGCTTGGTCCGGCACCGGAACTTGTTGGGGAGACAGATCTGGACGGACAGAAGTCACCCCGGACTCAGAAGGAGGCAGAACGGCCGGGAGAGGATCCGGATCAGGCGCCGTCGCTGGCTGAGGCTTAGAGTCTATCTTACGGGCAAGTGACCAGAAGGCCTCCAAAAGAGACTGGAGAGTCGCCATCCATTGAGGCGGATCCGGCTGGGAATGGCATCTCTTCTTGGCCTTGGACGAGGAAGAAGCCGAGGAGGATGACTTGGCCTTGCGCTTCTTGGCCTTTGTTGAAGCGGGGGGACTGGAGGCCGGCACAGGCAGAGGAAGGGCCAGGCAAGGATACCCCGAAAGGTCGGTCGTCTCTTGCGAAGAATGTCCGAGATCAAGATCAGTAGGCTAATAACCGGAATTCACCAATGGGTTGGAGCTGTGGATGAGCTGTTGCCGACGGAAACCCCCATGACGTAACAGCCCAGAAGGGGCACCATCCGAGGCAACAGGAGGCTGGAGAGCATACAGGGTTGTAGGCTTCCCGTGACTGAAGCGGTGGAGCGTGGCGATCCCGCTGTGGGGCCTCTGTGGAGCCCACTGTTGACTGGCTTGACTTCTGAGCAGATGTCGCCCGGTGAAAGGCCCGGGGCAGACGGCAGACCGTCACCCCGCAGGCCCCGAAGAGCCATCGGTCGGTAGAGCCGTCCAGGGATGCAGGAGGTAGAATGCCCAGAACCTGAAGCATAAAAGGAAGGGACGGCTCATTACTCCCAACGATAGTGATCAAAGGCATTGATGCGGGAAATCCGCTCAACCCGATGAATAGGTGTAGACTCGGGGCCCGTCACCTCGGGCCCACGGAGTGCTTGGCCGCGCCGCTGGGAGTGGGTATAGAAGACGACGCAAGAAGACCAGCAGGCTTGGCTCGATGGTGGGTAGGTGGGTGGTAGTCATCANGTTTATAATCTGTCAGCGCAGGATCCGATGACGGGAGCCCAAGAACATGGATCATGTCACATTGAAGGATGCAGAGGCGGCCTTCCGATTGAGTCAGACCAGCCACTGAGTCGATGTCATCATCCTCAGAAGAGTAGGGTTGAAAGCCAAGTTCGGAGGGAGGCAGATCGCCTTGAGTCTAGGCTTGGTTCGGCACCAGAACTTGTTGGGGAGACAGATCTGGACGGACAGAAGTCACCCCGGACTCAGAAGGAGGCAGAACGGCTGGGAGAGGATCCGGATCAGGTGCCGTCGCTGCTGGCTGAGGCTTAGAGTCTATCTTACGCGTGAGTGACGAGAAGGCCTCCAAAAGAGACTGGAGAATCGCCATCCATGGAGGCGGATCCGGCTGGGAATGGCGTCTCTTCTTGACCTTGGACGAGGAAGGCCTCCAAAAGAGACTGGAGAGTCGCCATCCACGGAGGCGGATCCGGCTGGGAATGGCGTCTCTTCTTCCGAGCAGATGTCGCCCGGTGAAAGGCCTGGGGCAGATGGCAGACCGTCGCCCCGCAGGCCCCGAAGAGCCATCGGTCAGTAGAGCCGTCCAGGGATGCAGTAGGTAGGAATGCCCGGAACCTGAAGCATAAAAGGGACGGCTCATTTCTCCCAACGATAGTGATCAAAGGCATTGAAGCTCAACCCGATGAATAGGTGTAGCCTCGGGGCCCGCCACCTCGGGCCCCCGGAGTGCTTGGCCGCGCCACCGGGAGTGAGTATAGAAGACGATGCAAGAAGACCAGCAGGCTTGGCTCGGTGGTGGGTAGGTGGGTGGTAGTCATCAGTGATCAAGGGCTTTATTACGGAACCACACCCTCAGCCCGATCAGTCCTGGTAGTGGTCATCAGAGATCAAAGGCTTCGCGGTACTTCGGTCCGCCTGATCTATAGAGGCTGCTTTGATCCAGGAGTTGCAGTACTCTGGTTCTCTCTAGTCAAGGAGGTTATCTGATCAGGTTTCGCGGTACTCCTGATCGTAACAATTCAGGCCCGGGGTGCCTCAGCCCCGGCCTACTCGGGTGTCTCCTGGTCAAGGCCGCTAATCGGAAAACGCAAAACCGCACCACAGGGAAGCGGGCAGCTCACCAAGCCCCGCTCCGTGTCCACACCTGAACTGCGTTGGGCCATTATTGTTTGAACGCACGCACCACATAGTGAGCAAAGGGCCCTCCAACCCTTTAATGGCCATACCCACATAACACATCACGGTAGGTCACAACCCAACCAATATATGATGCACAAAGAAGGGGAGCAGAAAAGACCACAAGAAAACATAGCATGTAAGAAACGAAATAAGAAAATAAGCACTGTTACCAACAGACAAGAAAACACTCTTTATTTCATAACAGGAATCAAGTCAATTCAATAGCACGAAAGGTATTTGAGGAGTCATAAAAGACACATCCGTAAACTAAAGGCACTGAGAAAAGAAGGATGAACATGGCGGCGGGCCCGCATTGCATTGTGGGGGGTCAGGGGGCAGCATGCATAATCAAGTCTTTTCAGCGAATTGTAATAGGCACATGGGAAATTTGCATATGTAGGCTGGAAGGGGTAGGCTTTGTTTGGGCTCTTCCAACTTCAAAATTAGAGAACTGCGATTATGTCAATCCTTCACTGTTATAAATTTTGATTTGTATTATGAATATATGCGACAAATTAAGAAAAGACAGCTCATGATTTTTGTCAGGTGACACCGCAGAAAGACTTTATTATCTTTTTCCCAAATATTTTTGATCTGGTAGACAACACCATTGTTCTTCTGGTCTCAAAATATTTCACAATCTGGGCTGTTTTCCAACACTCAACTTCGTCTCCGTCTCAGGCTTTGTGCCTGAAACCAATCCCCGATTGTGAGCCTGAAGCATTTAAATCAAATTGGATTGCAAGTTATTGCTCTCTTGCATCTTATAGTGTTTTGTACCACTATTAGACTAATTGGTGCGTTTACAGCTTCAAAGTCAGGTAGTAAAAAAAACAGTTGAAGCCTGAGACAGAGCCGAAGTTGAGTATTGGAAAACGGCCCTGGCTTACTAGAATAAAAAAATAAAATACCAAAGGAGAGTTAGTTTTGTTCAATACAGATACCGGTGGGCTATGATATCCAACATGGAGAAGAAAATGTAATAAGTTGCTGACAGCAGTGGAAATGTATGCACTGAACTTCACTCAATGTACTCATAATGCAATTAAGTTTCTGAGGCCCCGTTTGTTAGAGCCAAACATTCGGTGCTAAAAATGACATCCAATTCCAAATCAAATGACTAATTCAGACTTTGGTGTGATTATCTGGAACGGGCCATACTATGAAACAAGGAATTTAGAAAAATGTCCCAAAAAGGTTAATCTCACTGGTTAGTTAAATTGAGTATCAAAAGAGCACATTTAATTTAGATGTAATGCTATTTTTATAAATAAAATTGCACAATGCAAAGGTAAAGGAAACAACTCTAATGATGAACAGGACAGCTACGAAATCTAGATGCTTTGTGCTTTCTTGAAAAGACAGCACTGAAGAGAGCTGCGAATTGGAACCCTGGAGCATTTTCTCATTACTATCAATCAAAAATCATCAAGTACAGAGTCATTTTGTCCTTAAACAGTGTATGAAGAGGTGGGAGCATCTGTACCAGTTTCCAAGTCAGACGTGTCGGTTCATGAATCATTTTCTGAAGTGTCCAGAGATTCGGCCACACCTCTTGATGACAATGTGGAGGAGTTGACAATCTCACACTTGTTTCCCCAAAAAAATTTGTCGGAGCTCAGGATAATCTCTTTTTAGCCACTTCTGTATTAGAAAAATAGTTAAAATTAGGTGGGTGAATATTTGAAGAAAACAAGAGTTACTATGGAATGACTGGAGCAGAAGAAAGAATGAATTGATGAGATAGATCATGCACATGATCCTCCAACAGCTCATTTTAACTTCTATTGATGTCCATGTATAAATATTCTTAGCTTAAGAGTAGGCATCAGACACTGCCTATGCAACACCTTCTCTTTACAAATGCAATATCAATACATGTACAGTAGTTGTTGATTTGAACATTTTATAAAAAGTCAATTTTGTGAGCACTGGGCAATTTGAATATTGTCAACCAATCATAACGGTGAGATTGAAGGTCAGTTTTGTCATGCTTCTTGATCACTGTCCCAAAACAGAGTTTTGAATGAAATATAACAATGATTTCCTTCACTATTGTCAGCATTATTCACCAGAATTACGAACACGACCTTCATTTTTAAAGGAGCCTATCATTATGATAATGGGCACTGAAAGACACGAGGCCAAAATTGTTTCATTTTCCCCCAAATAAAGGAGATATTTTAACCCAAGTAAAAATAGGAACACACATCAATCAAATATTGTCTACGGCTTACCCTTCAGGGTCCTTGCTTTTCCTTGTCAGGAACTGAGTGTATGATTTGTAACAAGAGGTGCGATATTGAACCTCCAGAGCGACAATCTTTGTCCCAAATGTGTATCAAAACATTCTCGTCTCTTTTGCTCTCTACTGCTTGACGAAGCATTCCTGGAAAAGAAAGTAAAGAGAAATTTGAACCATCTTGCTTGTGCGCTTTGTCTTATAATCATTTTGTTAAATGCTATTTGTTGCCAGACATTTTCGGAATGATTGTCTGCGCTGTCTCGGTTATCAGTCCAAATAAAGGCTGCTGCTTAATGTGGAGCCTTCATCAGGGCTCTTTGTGTACTCTGTCAATGTTGGAGTCCTGAATGCATATATAAAACAGCTTTCAAATTTTCAAAAGTTTCACCCACTGACATCTGCTACATTTCATGAGCTGAATTCCACCAGCACGTTCATCACCTGTGGGACCAGCCATTCCCAGGACGCCATTTCAAAGGAATTTGCGGGTGTCAGTGGGTGAAGCTTTTTCTATATACGTATCCATATCCAGGAGGGGCCTTGTTTATGGGTCTACTGCTTCATGCTGCCAGCTCTGGAGAGATTGAGTCACACTTCAGCATGGGGATTTGTATTGTTATGTCAGTAGATTTATAGCAACTTTGCAAACCTGTGGTAGTAATGTGCATGCTCCTGCCTTATTTGCATATTTCATGGGAAAGGTCCACTCGTTGAGTCCAAGTTACTAGGAATAGCTTCAACGGTGACCATGATTGGCTAAAATTAAAATACTAACATAGACCTACATTTGTAAATTACTATTAAATTTCGAGAACTACTTCAATCCACATGCCCTTGCCTGATTTTTTGTAATGCAGCTTACCTCCACCAGAAATTTCTGCCTGTAACAGCTTATCCTTGACACGTTTCCCACGTCGAGTGACGAACTGCTCAACTTTCCTCCGTGATACATTTACGTTAACATACAAGCAACACGCCAGACATGCCAGAGTCATGAGAGTCTTGAAGATCTTCCAGAAGAAAAATCTTGATCCAGCCCAGAGTTTTTTAGGGCAAGAAGATGAAGCTTCAGAGGGGGAATCTTCATGTAACTTTTGTTTTCTAGCAGCATTCAGGAGTTTTAAACAACTCCGGTTGCGTGTCTCATGAAAACCAATGTACATGTCCCTTGCACTCGGTTGGTTCGGTGATTTCGCGATCTCTGCCTTATAAATCAAGCCACTCTTTGGCACACGAAGTGAACTTTCTCCATGGGACATTTGTAAGTGCTTTTACTTTTTCAAATGTGACCGATTCTACATGCAATAGACACCTGAAATTCATCAATGTTGACGTTGAGGCACATGCCATCCGCATCACGGGACGTCTCCATGTTTACGGCTTTGTGTCACGACCCATGACCTTCGTTCTGGTCTTGGATTGGACAATTTGCATCATGTGGTCAGATTACATCATTCACGAACAATTTTTAAACGTGGCGAATTTTGTACATAGAGCTTCCCCAATGGCTAAACAGTTCGCTCTTTCAACCCAAATTATTTTTAAAAACTGCAGGATAACATGTGGAGAACTTTTACAATTGTCACTGCTAGTTATTTGTGCACTCGATTCTGTTCAGAAAATCTATTCCCCCAGTTGCTGGAATGAAATAAAAGAATCTAAGGGTTCAGCTAACGGCTATTTTTAAAAACAAGTTGTTTTCAATATATTTGATAAATAGAATTGCAGAGGGGTTTTCTTACAATTAAAGAAGATACAAAGGTGTAGAAAATTTGTGTTTAAGAAAAATTCATCGTAGCTATGCATTTAAAAAGAGGTCCTTGGGACTTGGCCAATTACCTTGTATTATCAGGAGAGAACCCAGGATGGGGACCTAACAATTCCCTTGTTATATTAAAGACAAAATTTGTATTGACTGTGTAGTCATGACTGAGGTTGGACTAATTTGTCTGAACCCAAACAGCTCCGGGGGGGGGGGCAGTTAGAATCTGCCCCTCCTTATCTTCCAATATCCTCACAGTGCATTTTTAAAACACCAAACCTTAAGGAAATTTTCTAGTAATATCTTTTAGTCATTTTGATCCCAATTTGGTTAATATCAGACATGTTCCTTTCTCGTGCTACACCTATTTTTTCAAAAGAGCTCATCAGCCCAAAATGCCAACTTTTCCAAATGATGTGAATGCAAGCTGAAACAAACATGGCCATACCTCGGATGAAATTGACATTTCCTCTCTCTCTTCTGATCATAATGAACGTGTCTACATGCATGTCAAGTCGAAGAAAGATCGGCCATAGAAAGCCGAGTTCAAAATGGGAAGTGGGGATGAAATGGTCTGAAAAAATGTTCTGTTCAATTGTCTGGGGAAAAACAGCTATTTTAGGGCTAAATAATTTTTTCAATTGCCCAATTTTTCGAAAGATTTTCTCACAGCACCTTTGCCTATGAATTCAGTGTTGCTCATTTCTCTATTAAAACACATCAGAAGAAATAAAAAACCAACATAAAAGTCCCAACATACATGTAAAATATGCAATCTGTTCATTACTTCTGACATATCCCCGAGGTTTGTGAAAGAATCTATCACTACTTACCCACACATCTTCATCAAGAAAATTGATTCTTCAAGATGGCGGATCTTTGTGATTGCAGCACTGAAAGAAGGGAATAACAAATTTTGTAAAATCTTCAGCAATTTGATGCAATGATTTGATGTTTGTAAGTAACTCCAGAAACACGACACATGGCTCACACAAACATCTTCCAATTTACCCTGCTGTGTGTGACTACTATGCATGATATAACTGAGACTAGAATTAGGATTGGTCCCTCCCCCCCCAGGATGGTGGCAGGCTCATGCCCATCTGCTTCTTTTGTAACTAGAGCCAGAGCTAGGATTAAGCCTGGATGGTGTCAGGCTC
>NW_019091385.1:0-14533 GCF_001949145.1 Acanthaster planci | reverse complement strand
AAGAACTAGGACTGGTCACTCATCAAGCCTGGATGGTGTCAGGCTCAAGTTAAACTCAAGCCTGGCAAGAGGCTCAAGAGCCAGGACTGGTCACTCAAGCCTGGATGGTGTCAGGCTCAAGATAAACTCAAGCCTGGTAAGAGGCTCAAGAACTAGGACTGGTCACTCAAACCTGGATGGTGTCAGGCTCGATGAGCAAGTTCCGCCTGGTAAGAGGCTCTTTAAGGCTTACACCTAAAGAGGCTCACAAGCTAGGACTGGTCACTGAAGCCTGGATGGTTTGAGGCTCAAGTCAACCTGCTTGTTCATGTTGATGAGACCAGAGCAAGAATTGGCTACTCAATCCTCAATCCTTTCAGGCTTATGTCTACCTGCTTCTTTTGTTGCTAGAGCCAGAACTAGGATTGGTCACTCAAGCCTGTTTGGTTAGATGCTCACATTCACTTGCTGGTTCATGTTTCTGAGACCAAAGCAAGGATTGGTTGCAGCCTGGGTGGTTTGAAGCTCAAGTCCATCAGCTGGTTCATGCTGACAAGCTCAGACCAAGCATTGGTCACTCAATTCTAGCAGGTTCGAGGCCCAAGTCCGGCCACCGGCTGGTTCACATTGCTGAGAGAAGACCCAGGCTTAGTCATTCAAGCCTGAACAGTCTGAGGATGAAGTCCAGCAGTTTCTGAAATTAGAGCTAGAGTTGGTCACTCAATCCTGGACAGTTTGAAGCTCAAGTCTACCTGCTTGTTCATTTTGCTCTGACTGAAGCAAGGATTGGTCACTCAATCCTAGATGGTTTGAGGCTCAAGTCCACCTGCTGTTTCATGTTGCTGAGACTAACACAAGGGTTGGTCACTCAAGCAGGATTGTTTGAGGCTCAAATTCACTTAAGCAGCTCAAGAGCTCGGACTAGTCACTCAAGTCTTAATTGTGTGAGGCTGAAATCCAGCCATTACCAAGATTAGAAATCTCAAACTCTCAAAGTGGTGATAATCCAGCGTTGTTTTGAAACCGTATACCAGGGTTTGGGGCATTGAGAGCGAGCAGATTACCACCGGGGACAAAAGCGCTCCACCACCGCAGCGATGAGCCACACAGCACCGCTGCACACTAATCTGGCCCCCATCGAAAACAGGTTAGCAGTGCACTAAGCCAGGTTCGTGAACAAAAGACAGTTATACAACACTCCACAATCTGGGCTCTGTTTACAAAGCTGCTGGCCTGGCTGAAATACTTGGGCGTCAATGAAGGTCACCTGTCAACTTAGAGTGGTGCCTAAAGATTACTTGGTGCAGCTATAAACAACCATTAAATAAAATAATGAATTTTTGAAGGATTTTGAAAACGGAAAAAACGATAGTCATGCCGGCCCAGCATCATCAACATTGAAAAATGCCCCGGCATGAAGTGGTTAAAAGCACCCGGCAGCATGTGGTTAAAGTTTGACGCTCATGTCCACCCACTGGTTTACACTGGATCCATGAACAAGCTTGCCTCAATCCAAGCTTGTATTGAAAGTGGAATGGATGGGGCTTTTTACTGCAATACTAACAGAAATGTAACATACAGTGTACATGTACAATGTAGATGATCACTCTTCTATTCAGAGATTCATGATAACTTGAAATAAAAAACAGAACCTCAAAAAGCAACAACAGTGAACCCTGGTTCAGGAAGATGAATGTGGAATACAACACTTTGCTGTAAAACAACCAGATAAAATGTGCCAGAAATATTGAAATACAACTTCAGCAGTGAAAGATCGAGCTCATCTTCTTCTTTGACTGAAACATGTCAGTATCTCTCTGGTTTTGAATTCAATGAGGTCAAAATGTTTTAACATTGCCAACCTTTTTTACACTCTCAAATAAACCAGTTTAAGATCTGAAATGCACACCTAACTTCCTTATGGTTTAAAGATGTACACTTTAGGACAAGTTGGAGTGATGACTTTGGTTAACGATAGTTTAATCAACATCACCTGAATGATGGTTGGTTTGGAACATCTAGTCAATGAACTGATCTGCGTACGAAATCCAAGACTTCGATGCCCCTTCCAAAAGTTTTCCATAACCCTGAATTGGAAAGAAAAGATCAGGATATAATATTTTTACTAGTGACAGCAAAAGGATCAATAGATATTTCTATAGGATCAATCAACTGATAGCAGAACAGGATGGAACAATCGCACAGATCCATCAATCACACCAAAACAATGTCTGTCCATGTACAAGACGCTGGTGCAATCAGACGAGGCCTCCGAAAAATAAAATCACAAAACGTGAGACAGTGCAGTGGTTGACATCCAAGAATCGGATATTCCCTAACTCAAGACTCATTTTTGCTCATAGTCTCCAGTAGAGTGCGTGAGAAGAAAGCAAGCTAGGGTTGATGCAGAAGTGGTCTTTTGACAACCCAAAGGCTGCTTCATGTACTTCAGGTGAATGCAATAGCAAAGTAAATTAGACACCAAAAACAGAGGCATTTGCCCCCCCCCAAAAAAAGATATCGAGAAAGAAAAAAAGATTAGACTTGGTCAGTGTTAACCACTTGCTGCCGGGGAGCCCGTATTCTTGAAATGCACAGCTGGGGTGCCCAAAATCGGACAAACGGACGTAGGCCTTGTTACAAAAGACCGTACCCGTAACAAAAGACCAGGCTGCTGAAAATTTTTAAATTTTGAAAACAGAAAAAAATGAACAATACTCCATCCCAGCAGAATCAATATTTACAAATGCCCCCGGCCCAAAGTGGTTAGCTATGACCAAACCCTACTGAGTGTTCTCCACTGGAAAATGAGGGCATCCAAAGTGCCCCCCCCCACAACGTGAAACCCACCGACGAAAGTAAGTAAAAGTGAAAATTCTCACCCTAGCTGTTACCCTCAATTAACTTCCAGGGTGCATTTCAGTGATGTGTTGTGATATCAACAGGTGCCGTAGGGTGTCAGCATCAGGACATTCACTAGTACTGCAGGCAGACAGACGAGTCAGGATACTCAATCATGTCACACTACAGTCAGGCATCAGCGCTGTGAATGTAACAAAAAATTCAACATGATTAACCATTGCTGAATAGAACAATCATACTGAGCCTGGTATTACCGAGGCTCAAGATATCCTACGAAGTCAAATCTCCCTAAGTGACTCTGACTGGAGAGACAGGAAAGCTAGATGCTGCTGTTTTGTGGAACACATTGTGAATGTTGCCTCAAGAGTGCCTGAAATTTGAAGTACATTTGTATAAGCATCTTGGAGGGGTCACTCTGCAGCCAGCAAGAACTTGAACAAATCTGCACAAATCTGGAGCATGGTTGGTACATGAACTACGCGTAGCACTACAGTTGCATCAGTGAAGATGAAGAACAATGGTGGTGCTCTCTCAAGTGTGAAATTACAAATTCCCACATGTATGTACATACTGCACCTGCCGCTAGAGGACTGGTGAGGGGAAAGATGTGTGCAGGGCTTCCTCGGCCGCTTCAAATGTAAAGCATCCTATCTCACTGGTCTTAATGACTATGTACATGTACCCACCGGTATGGCCAATACATATGTGACCAGGCACTTTTAGTGCACTGCCCCTTTATTATTTAGGTCACCACTGGTTGCCCTAACGACAGCCCCCGACTGAGGGTCTTGGGTCCACCAGTGTGGTCTGTGTAATGAACCTTGAGCCACTTTCCCGCTCTTCCAGTTCCTGTGCAGCCTCATCATTTGTAGCAATTTCCCCATCCTTGTGAAGTACTAAATTCCCCTTTTCTTTTCCTCGTTGCCGGTCTGCATCTTACAAGCGTGTCCTTTAATTACTTTATTACTTGAGAATGATTTGTATTGTGTATGTTTATTGCCGAGGCAAATTTGACCGTCATAATCTTGACATTCCCAAAAGCTTTCTTTGAAACTACTGGGCCCCGCCCACTTAGGATCCAAAAGATTTTGTGAGAGAGTTCAGTTAATTGTATTTTGTTAATTTCTTGTTTCTCAAATGATTCCTCATTGTTAGTTTAGCTTGCTACTTCTAATCTATGCTGCTAGACTTGGTTTAACTTTACTTACTTGTTTGTAGTTCTCCATCTTTATTTGTGTATTTATCTACAGGCAGTTCAAATGCATAGCGGACTCTATTATTGACAGAATATGAGTGCTCATGTCAATTACTTTGCCTGATGTTTTAGCCAACTTGGAAACTTTCCTGTAAGATATGTACTGTGTATATAGTAGGTTGACCACACTTCAGGCTCCTTGCATAGTGGTTTCCTTGGAATATGTGATAAGACCACACTGTAGGTACACCAGCCAGTACAGTCATGAGGACCGGCCAGGAATGTGGTTGAGTGTAAGTGTAGCTGGTATGTCAGTAATTGACTTAGCCACATCACACCACTCTGTGGAAGTTTATTGATATGATGCTGTGTGAGAAGGACTGTGTACAGCTTCAGTAATCACTAAGATGTGATCAGTGCACCAACCATACACCAACCTACACATACCAATGTCCTCTGGTGGGGCTATTCCCTAGATCATTAGTATGTTTAGGATTTTGGCCTACTATTTATTGTTCAGGACACTGGCCAGCAATCTTACTGCTCTGCTTTGACTGCTGCGAATATTTAATCAGGTGGATTAGGAAGCAAGTTACCCTTGAGGAAGGACCCTGTTTCCCTAAGTGTTCTTTACTCTGTTAGTTTAGTTCCCTGACTAGGAATCTGTATTCTTGACAAAAGAATTTGAGAAGTTTCAGGACTTGATTTAAGGGTTTATTTAGTTCAACTTGACTGAATTTTGTGTTTAATAGTTTCCTTTTTAGCTTTTGCTTGTTTCCACATACTATCCAGGTAATTTGACATTTACTTATTTTTACTTCTGTGTTTTTGTTGTAGCTTGCCCATCAACCCTTTTTTTCCATCGAATAAACTTGTAAAGGAACTCCTGCATCACACTTACAAAAATTAAAAGCAGAAATTTGAAAGGGAAAATTGATATCCCCATTCTGAGGCATTCATGGAATGGTTCTGTTTCGCACTGTCCTGAGTGGCAAAGAAGGTCACAAAATGCAAGATTTGAGGAAATGAAATTTGAGTGAATGTTCAAAGAGTGAAAAAAGAAATTATTTCCAGTCACTTTGATCATAGTAATTGATCTTTTTTTCACAAGTTAAAACAATATTGGGCCAGAAATAAAGGAAAGACAAGCTTGCCTGGGGCTTGACTTGAACTGACTTGGATGGAGCTCCTTGATGTCGGAGAGGTTAACATCCTGGTGGTCACAAAAGGGAAGGGTGGTTGTTGGAGAGATGAATTGGATCGGCTCCATCAAGGTAGACCCATGGGACATCTTGTCCTGTGTATTGACAAAGCACAGGAAATATAAGGTGAAAGTTATGAGTTGAAGACAAAGCAACTTTGGGGCATTCCACCCACTTCCTAACTCAAATGAAACTACGAAGCAAGTTCTTTGAACTTTTAAAGTCATTTTTGCTTGTTTAATATCTGAGAATCAATCATTTCATAAAAATTTAAGATTAATGAAGATAAAATCCTAAAAACCCTATCGAACTCTTCTAAAATGAAATTCCAGCAGTTCAGTTCTGTGGAAATCTTCTCTCCCATTCCAAGCGGAGTTACAAATTGGACAAGTCATCTCTTTGTTATTATTAATATTTTCATTTGCAACTACATGTCTTTTGGTAATAGACACCTCAAAAATGCCCAAGGCACTGCACTGTAGCTCGCAAGTCTGGAGAAACCTGTAGAGAGGAGACAATAAGAAGCAGTTACAGGTCTAGAGGTGGAAGGAAAACCCCAGAGGAATTTTTTCGGGTAAACCCATGGAATCAGCTAGGGACTGAAAACCCAATCCACATGTGGATCAAGCCTGGAATCGAACCCGGACTGCAGAGGTGGAAGGCGAGGAAAGAACTTGACAATTCACCATTTATATTTTCTCTGATAAATGTATGTCAGCTCGTTATCATAATCAGAATGACTTATCATACTTCTGGTGTATAGTCTAGTTTGGCTTGTATCACTATGCATGAATGCCATCGGTGTGCTGAAAGTACTAACTCAGAGATGCCGAAGGGTCTGCTACCAAAAAAATCTTTTAATCCTGGAAAATAGCATCAAAGCGCACAACTGCGTGCAGTGAGTGGAGTGCATTAAACAACAAGGGTCATTTCCATTACAACTGTGTCAAGTTCCACTTACCTTTCACGTTTGATTCGAAGGCTTTAAGCTGACTGTTCTGTCTAAAATTCTACATATTTCCATATTTTGACAAAATCTGTTGAATAAAGCACAGGTATGTCATGAAAGTTTTAACTCCAAATTGTGTACGGTTACGTTGTACCATGGTTGTAGACATCAATTGACAGTGACTGCGCAGCCTGCAAAAACACACGTGCACGACCTTGGTGTAGTTGGTTCCCGACTTTTGTACATGTACAATATTCCTATTCATACAACCACTGTGATCGGGAACCACTGACTGACATGATAGACTTGAATTCAAGGCTGTGTGATAAATGTGCTAAATGCCCACAAAAGGTGCACGGGGCGGTGCAGTGAAGCAGCACAAATTGACTCATATGCCCACACAAGGTGTGTGTTTAGATAGTTCACTGCACTGGGCTGGGCTGGGCTGGGCTGTGCTTGGTACGCATGGCACTGCTGAATCTCTGGTCATTTCGAAGATCATGCAGATGAAGGCAACTATGTATTTAAGGCTACTACAGGACAAGAGCTGTACACATTCATGTCATGTATGACCGTCATTGAACTGGAATTTATAGAGATGAAAATCAACACATTCCCATAAGTTTGTGTTTTCTTTTCTGGCATTTTTCTTTTGAGTCAGAAGGGAAAATGGGATTTTCGGAGGTCTATTTAAAAAAGGGGAAATCCTGATAAAACCAGAAAAGTGGCATCTCTGACAATTACATCATCAATTCTGCTAATCTGCAAACGCCTACTAAGAGAATGACGTACCACTGTACCGGTGTCGGCAGACCCTAGTCATGCAGTATTCTGTGCACGGCTGATTCTGCAGCCCCTGGGGTGGTTCCTACACAGCCTTGTTCTCAGGTCAACTGCATCATCAGCCTGGGATGAGCTCCATGCACACCCCTTCTTCAGTTTCTGGGCAAGGAAACACAAGGGAAATTTTTCCTGTCAGGGTTGCTATGGGAAACCAAACAGTACCATCTTGCAGTCAACTTTATTCAATGAAAAAATGAACACAAAGACTTAACGACACACCTATGATTGTTATCATACTTGAAAGTCATTAGTTCAAGTATTATCCCATGATCCCTTGTTGGCTTGAGTGTCTGTAATATAACATGTTCAATTTCTGTTTCCTGACTTTTTGCCTTGTGGTTATTCGATGCAGAAAAATTTGCATGTTAAGGTCAAAAGACAAAACGGTCTCCGGTTTCTGGTCAGGGGCTGGCTCAAAAGTGGTGGGACAACACCTTTTCTGGCCCTCACTTGTTTTTCCTAGAAATGATGTATGAATAACACACAAATTGCGACTGCGTGCACAGGTACTGCCGCTACCAACACTGAAAGAGCAGAGGTGGCAGCAAGTCATTTTTTGCAAGTCCAAGTCATTAGGTCCAGTCACAAGTCAGTAGGTCCAGTCACAAGTCATTAGGTCCAGTCACAAGTCAGTAGGTCCAGTCACAAGTCAGTAGGTCCAGTCACAAGTCAGTAGGTCCAGTCACAAGTCAGTAGGTCCAGTCACAAGTCAGTAGGTCCAGTCACAAGTCAGTAGGTCCAGTCACAAGTCAGTAGGTCCAGTCACAAGTCAGTAGGTCCAGTCACAAGTCAGTACATCCAGTCACAAGTCAGTAGGTCCAGTCACAAGTCAAGTCACAAGTCTCTTTGTCTAAGTACAAGTCAAGCTGCACATTATGTTGTCCAGCTGTAATAATCAAAAAGAACCAGGCGTCAACTTACGAAGTTGCAAGTCCTGAATTTCAGACAGCTGAGCACCTTTTCTCCCATTATTTTGACAATGCCTCTGTAATTCCCCTTTGCATTTGTGTTGCAATTACTATTCTTGCAGTTTATCACATATCTGTCATATATTGGACCTGTTTAACCCATTAGCAATTGTACACTGTGGTCATTTACTCCCTGAAACAATTTAGGGAAAATCCTGAATATGATACATGTACAAACAACTCTTGATACTGCTTTTGCTGTGATTTTTTTGGCATTTTGCTACAAGTTCATGCGTATACAAATTATTGAGAAACGTGTAAAATAAATCTGATAATGGAAATACCTTTTATGTATTATTGTTGGCCTAGTCATTCTGTCCTCAGGATGCCTACATTATATACATGTAGGTACACTGTTCAGGAGCCTAATGATTCATTACTGCTCAGCGTGCCGCTCCCTAAAGCTGTGGATGCGGCACAAGTTCAACATGCATTTTGAACAGCCAAACGTTGTCTGCACTGCGTGACCGCCTTCTGTTGTTCTCCTCTGTTGGTTACACACATATGCATTTTCTGTCTCCAAACTGCACAATAAAGTGGCCAGGGTACCCATCTTTGGCAATAACCATTGTGATGGGTGGTTTCAAGTTGAGTCCAACTGATGTTCTCTTACGTGACGTGTGGCCATCAACCAACTGGTGGACTATCGCCAGCTTGAAGGCCTTCAGCGACCACGTACGTCTATGCTTGTTGTGAGGTCTGGTTGATAACTCCCACAGAATGTAGGCATTCACAAGTGCCTGGTTCAAAAGTCCCCACAAGAGGTATTTCCACCAGCGCTTGCCTGTACGACCGACTGTATAATAAGCCCGGTACTGGTAACTGTGGTCTACTCCACCATATTTGAATTGTAGCTGGTAACAACTTATGGAATGCTGATTCTCTCGTCTTTACGGAACTTTGTTCGTGGCTTCTGGATATCCTGACCATCCAGGCCATGATGAATCACCTGTCCGATAGCCCAGGGCAATCAAATATTCCTTCAGGCAATTAAAATTCTACCTAGGTGTGCCCGTTAGGGCAAGTCTAGAAAAGCTGATGTCTTTTCTGTCTTCACAAAATATCTTTCAATAACTTTTTCTCGGGTTAAAATGCTTGTTTTTGTATGTCTTGCACTTACATTTGCAATTTTTGGAAAGAAACTTACATTATTTTCACAAGTTGTCATTTACGTTTCACTGTCACAGAGGTGAAAACACGTGCCCACAGCTCAATGCATTAAAACGAAGCTGCTCTGGTTCCCGCCACGCCGCACCCATGCAAAGAAATAACCAGAACCAGTCTATACATGTACTGTACGTTCCGGTCAATTACTTTACATTGGCCATACATGCCTGCAACCCTAAAGCCATCGGTAAAAAAAATTGATGTTGCAAGAAGTTTTCTGTCAGTTAATTCACAGAACTTGGTCTCTTATTTAAGTATGTATTTTCTGTGTTCATGAGTTTAATTTGAGTTTGTTTTGCTCATACTTGAAGTGAGCGTCTTTCAACAAATTTCCTGCCGCGGCCCAAGGTTTTTTGCCCACTGGTTTGGATGCCTAACGCACACTTACCACATGATGCACGCAGAGTGCGCCTGGAAACTTCTAGACAGGACTCTGCACAGGAGCGGTACCAGTGTGATGGCTATTGTCAGGTGGGCCAGGGAACAAACACCTCCTTTGTGTCCTCCTGGTGTGACCGGGCAGCCTTGTTAGGAAAGCACTCTCCGCCATCAAATGATGGGAGGACCTATCAAAGCTTGTTCCCTCAACACCTGACCAGGTTACCGCACCTGGTGAAGGCACTTCCCTCTGTGGCAGAAAAATCTGAGAAACACTAATCTTCGGATCGTGGAATGTTCGGACATTGACCGATATACTAGCCTCCCAGACAGCGATTTTAGACCCCCCCCGTGAACAGCTTCCATTGCACAAGGACTCGGAAGATACAACATTGATGTCACTGCACTATTAAGCGAAACAAGGCTTCTTGATGAGGGATCTCTAGTTGCAAATGACGGAGGGTACACCTTCCTCTGGAAGGGGTTGCCAACTGGGTCCTGGAGGATTTAGGGGGGTTGGTTTTGCTGTTAAATCCTCTCTGCTTTGTCAATTCTCTGTGACACCTGTTGGTGCTAAAGAATGACTCATGATGCTCTGCATCCCACTGTCCATGGCAAACCACACGACCATCATCAGTGTCTATGTGCCTACCCTGTTAGCCAGTGATGAAGCGAAGGATGAATTCTATGGATCCCTGGTCCACATTCTTCGCTCTATCCCACACGCCGACAAGATCCTTCTGATGATGGGGGACTTCAATGCCCACGTTGGCTCCAAATCCGAAGTCTAATCGACTCATTGGAAACCATGGCACTGGGAACATGAGCGAAAATGGCCTACGCCTGCCGACAATGTGCACAGAGCACCAACTATGCATCACCAATACATTGTTTCAACTACCTTACATGTATAAAGGCACATGGATGCATCCTTGATCTTGTCAATGGCATACACTGGACTACGTTATCGTACGTCATAGAGACTGTCCAGATGTTCAGCTCACCAAGGTATTGCGCGGAGCTGAATGCTGGACGGACCACCGCTTGCTCCATTTCAAGATGGAGGTTACATTACATCACCTGCACCAAAAGACCAAAGCGCTCAGCAAAATCAGTGTTGCAGCTTTCCAAGACCCTGTAAAGAAACGGAAGTTTCAGAACACACTTTCTCAACACTTTAGTGTCCCAATATTGGACGCCAACCTCGACCACCTCAGCCAAGACCACACTGACCAATCTTGGAACCGATCCATCTCCTTGATATATTCATCTGCCCTAAAATGCTTGGTTAAGACCTCTCACTGCAAACATGACTGGCTTGACGAATCAGCAGCCACTATTCAGCCACTGCTGTCCAGAAATATTGCTGCTCATAACTCGTATCTCTCCTATCTGACTCCCCAATGACACCGTGCCTGAAAAGATCTGCAAACAAAGGCTCAACATGCTTTGTGAAAGATTAAGAATGACTGGTGGATGAAAAAGGCTGCAAAAATTCAATCTTCAACGATGCCATTGAATCCATTCATGGTCCGCATTCAGCCTCGTGGCCCCTGTTTGTTCTTCAGAACTCATCTGTGACACCAAGGGTTTCTGTGATAAATGGGAGAGCACTGTAAAGAGCTATTAAACTGCTCTTGGCCTGTGGATGAAAGTCTCCTGAATCAACTTCCTTCACTCCCAACTATCCCTGAGCTGGATGATGTCCTGTTACTGCCAGAGGTCAGGCACTCTGTCAAGCATTTGAAGAACAGGAAATCACCTGGATCACATGGGGTGCCTGGTGAAGCTTTTCAAGTATGGTGGTGAGCAGCTTTTACGTCGTCTTCACCAATTCCTCCAACAATGCTGACTGAATATTCCCCGACGATGGAAATATGCAAATATATAAACGATCTACAAAAGAAAGGGAGACAGATCAATCCGTGGAAATAGCCATGACATCTCCCTGCTGGACACCATGATCATGCTATCCAGACTCCTTCATGAATTTGTTGGACGGATGCTGCCTGAAGCACAAAGTGGCTTTCAAGCAAACAGAAGCAGTACTGACATGATTTCTGTCTCACAACTCTTCCTTGAAAAGTGCAGGGAGCAACAAAACAAACTTTATGTTGCATTTATCGACGTAGCCAAGGCTTTTGATACCATTTATCAGTCTCTCCTGTGGAGAGTTCTGGAGAAATTTAGCTGTCCCCCAAACCTATCTCTCCATCCTCCAACAACTCCATGATGGTATGGTGGCATGGATCTTGATTGGTGGTGGAGTCTCCGAGCCCTCTGAAGTGAATGCTGGTGTCAAACCGGGATGCATTTTGGCCCCTGTCATCTTCAATATCTTCCACACTGGGGTAACTCTCCTAGTCATGCAGCAAGATAAACCACGAGGATGGCATAGCGATCCAACGCTGACCCAATGATGGGCTCTTCAACCGGAGAAGTAATCCACCGTGTGTGTTTAGATACTACAAAACTTTTTCCCAAATGTAAGCTTTGAATTTGAAACTCACAAGATCGACTGGAGTGACAAAAATGCTTTTCCTGTTGGTTCTGATGCTAGATCAGTTTTAAGCAATTCCCAATGGCGCAAGAAACGTTTTCACAAATAAACAGTAACCACGCAAGAGATTCATTCCTTTGCCAGAACTATTATAACAAGCTGATATTACCATGAAGTATTTCTTGATTTTGGGAAAAAATAGGTCATATATCAGAATTTCAGTAAATTAAATCACCACCAGCTGTCAACATGTAACAATCGGGGTGCTCCCTAATTCATAGAGGTATGGCCCCACTACAAATTGGTACCACCAGCCATGAAAGGATGCACATGTGGGGAAAGTAATGGAGGGTGGATGTCGTCGTCTGTCAAGACGGACTGCCACACACACATTATTCAACCGTAACCGATCGAAAACACATTAAAATTATGCAGTAGCAAGTTTGGCAGCTTTTGGACTTTGTATTATACCAAATAAAAAACTTTTCCTTTTGCCGATGCACAGGTCTACGGTGACATGGGCGCTGACCAGAAACCAAAGATTTGGGGGGGGCGTAAGGGGAGTTTCCTGACAACAAATGCCTGGAGAGAGCCAGTCACAATAGCAGGTTTTCCCCAATGGTTGCATATTCCTGTATTTCAGCACTCGCAACATTTATGTACATACATGTACACTGGCATGCAGGTTGTAGCTTGAACATAACAGGAGAGCACTTCACATGTGCATGTACAGTACACGTCCTTACAAAGTTGTTGGTCCCCTCTGCAGTCAGAATTTACCAGTCAGTTAATTTAGGCTGAGAGAAGGTTTGCAGGTACACCATGTGTGGAATCAGTAAGAACGGTGGTTCTGAAACTATACACGCACCCACGTACACCACAGGCAGGCCACGTGGGCGCATTTATGCACGAGTCTGAATATGGCATCGGAAGAGATCGACAATTTTTTCCATCATAAAGGTAGAACAATCTAAACAAGCTTTATGCTGATTATTGACAATAACAATGATTACGTGTAGGTCAACCCTTACATACCTTCAAGCAGAAATCTGTTATGTTTTGTTTCATTCTGGATGATATCGTGAGCAAGCAGCGCAAGCCCCAAAACGATTATACGTCAACCTCACCCCCATGGACTACCTCGTGCAAGAGTGGGTACAATATGGCAGCTAACGATCGCCATGGGAACGAGGTTGATTACATGTATATGATCGATCGCTGGTGAACAAGTATGGCTCCTTGTGTGCATTTTGTTACAAGTTGATAGCTACGGTGCTGTAGTTCATTATTTATAAGTAAGGGAACCTGCCTGCTGGCGTTGATACGTTCCGAACCGTAGCCCCAGCGTGTACTTTACTGCAGTGTATTTTCTATTTTAGAATGGTTTATGGGGGAAAAGACTGAATTTTAGCTCAGACTTTACTGTCACACATTTCTCGGGATCTAGATTACACAAGTGATGAATTAAGTAATGCAAAGCTTGATTTGCACCGCCAGGCCGTGCTTGAAAAAATGGGTTGGGATTTCAGAAAACGGGCCGTTCAAAACATGGCTGCACAGCTAACTAGCTACATTAAAACGCTGGTGGGTACACCATGTGTAGTACACCATGTGTAGAATCAATCTGTTCTATAAGAACGGCGGTTCTGACAGTGAGAAGGTTTGTGGGTACACCATGAGTAGAATCGATCTCTTCTAAAACAACGGTGGTTCTTGCTGAGAGAATATGCGGGTAAACCATGAGTTAAATAAATTTCTTCTATAGAGGTTCAGCACGGTACCCATCTTTCTGATAACTGCTTGTCTTACAGAGAGACAGTACAAAAGGTC
This sequence comes from Acanthaster planci, assembly GCF_001949145.1. The sequence goes on along the minus strand of NW_019091385.1, from coordinate 660 downwards.
TACTTGTGTGTATCCCTGTGGAACAAAAGCTCTTACCAGAAAAATGGCTGCCATGCAAAATCTCTATAAGAGTGATGGTACTGAGAATTTCTGAGTATGAACTTGATGTTTCCACCAGGATGCTCTTGTTGCCTCCCCTTAGGAGTTCCCACTCACTGGTCCTTGTTAGAACCCGCCACTCCTATAGAAGAGATTGATTCCACATGGTATACCCACAAACCTAATTCTCTCAGCCTAGCCTCCATCATGCAAAGTTTCAAATCTTACAGTCAGAATTGTTCTCTAATGGTCTTCACAGACTCCATACTGGTGTTCACGAAGAACAGAATGTTGAGAATTCAAGGCATGGCAAAAATGCAAAACCATCATGGAAACACTGCAAACGTGACAGGAACTTACTGGAACTTTAATACTGACCATAGTTATCTCTTCCGCATCACAAAGACAAATTGCATTTAATCCTGAATAATCAACGTCATCTTCAATGCTTGAAAAGACAACTTACAGTCACTGCAGAAGATTGACTTCTCCTGGACAGACAGCATATGTTCCTTCCCCTCTCACTACCATCTCTGCTTCTTCCACTTGCCAACAAGTGCCCTAACAATAAAATAGGCCTGTGCCGGTTACCCGGGTACCCACACGTCGCTTTCAAAACCC
>NW_019091384.1:2172631-2194823 GCF_001949145.1 Acanthaster planci | reverse complement strand
ACGTTCGAGATGTTCTTTTCTTCGATGATATAAAAGTGTAACACTTACGGGCAGTAAGCACCTCTTTCTCCACAATGTGTTCGATAAGAAAATTTGGGTTGACATTTTCAACAGAAAAACCCCTTCTGTGATCGACATCAAAGAAACAGCATTTATATTTTAAAAATGTTTTAAAAAGTGCCCTTTTCAATATACGTAACACCAAAAGTGTGTCAAAGTTGAATGTTCCACGTTTAAGAAAGTTTCAACCCTTTAGATTGCAAATTGGTGGACGACTTCAAGGGATTTTTGTCCTGAACACACTCGGTGCTCACAGTAAAAGATAAAATATAGTATTCCTCGAAAGACATGTATTGTTTTAGAAAGTTGTATCTTGGCTCCTATCGTCCCAGTATCACAGCATAAAAGAAACAGCTCCTTCCAACCTACTGACAAATAATCAGTCGTGATATTCGGTAAAAGATATATGGTAACACTGGTATAACGATTCGAAGAGAGACTATATTATTAGCGTTTGCATAATTGGATGGCGTGTTCTTAAATTTTTATTGACTTGATTATGGCCCACAGATGAGGAAGGCTGTCTAAAACTTATGTTTCCCTACGGTAACGGTGCACTTGCTCAAAGTCCCTAACCCGACGTGGCCTCTGATTACTAAACTCGTTTCTAGATGACGAAATTTACATTACAAGTTATATCCGGATGAATGTGCTTAATTTCCTGACGAAAACCAATGCAGCTTAACCCTCAAAAGAGCTGGGGCGGAATCCCCCCCCCCATCATATTTTTCTGATATCGCCACAGAGCCTTTTTGTTCTTGAACCAAGGCTTACAGCCGAGCCGGGCCGAGCCTTAAACATATGTAGGAAGTTTCAATCCATGGAAACGAACATATGCATGTTCACTCACGCATAAAAAACGAGCAATAAAATGACAAAGGACTTATGCACATTATGGAGGACGGGTGTGCTTTGCATTCAGTGAGGCGCGCAAAGTACTTCCCAAATTGATTCAAAACGTGAGCTGAAATTCCAATGATTACTTACCAACTAACCCCTTCCTTAATTACACAACAAAAAGTCACTGATGGTGAATAGGGTAAGGGTAACAAAAGCAATATTACACAGTCCGCTTCTACGCTTGTAATGTACCAAACCTAGACAATTAATCATTATGAAGACAAAATATCAATTCACTTATTCAGCTATATGTTCTAATACCTGAACCCTCTTGTAATTTTCCACCCCGGAAAAACTGCAAAGTTTTGAAAAATTCCTAAGCACTAATGAGTCTTTCGAAGGAAAGAAAAATTGTTCCCTGACTTTAATTTTCCAAATAGTCATTGACAGACATATCTGTACCGTGATGTTATCTTTTCATTATTTTTTATTAAATTGATGCTACAAAGGAAGGGTTCGGTGGTTAAGCACTGCGTGTGTAAACTTTGAAGGAACATTTCGGAGACTTTTTTTCCTCTTATAGTTTCCGTTATTCAACTGATAAAAATGAACTCTTGCCAAAGAAGACACGCATGCTAGATATTCGAATTCTAGGGAATGCACGCTAAGATTTGTTGACCTGCCATCTCCTCGTCAGAGAAACGAGCAAGGAGAGACACGAAGGCAACAGGCTGGGAACAGGTTGGAGGCAAAGGCATCGCGGCACTAAAGTCGTTGTCTAAGCAGAACAGAACCTTCCAGGTGGCCCTCTCATCCGCTGGTCCGTCCACGCAAAAGCGGAATGTCTGGCTGGGATCATCTGCAAATTATGACAAGTAATGAAGTAATCAAATCGCACGGTAATTACATGCTTTGCGTATGTTCTTTGGATCGCATATCCCGATTATTTATGTTCAATCTTTCCATCGTCCCAATTTTGTAGCACGACTTAAAGATCAAGCCCACTGCTTTGACGTAATATCGTTATATAACAGGGAATTGGTCATTGCTACCCATATCATGACTAACGTGGAAGCTTCCTTTAGATCAACAAAACAATAGGGAGCTCAGTTCCACACTAGAATGCACAGAGCGACAAACAAATCTAGCGACTTGATGATGGCAAAATAAGGCAGCATGCATGCATTGTAAGCATGCGTGATGCATGCAGAGGGGCCGCAATAAACCTCGTGCCGCGGCAGGAAATGTTGTGGAAACACGCTCGCTTCAAGTACGAGCAAAACAACTTCAATTATACTCGTAAACACAGAAACTACATACAATAGACCAAGTTCTGTGGATTATCTTGAAGAAATCTTTTGGAACATTCCTTTTTTTTCTTTTCGACCTGCTGCTGTAGGGTAATTGCATGCTTGTGCGACCAATATACACGCTATTTCGACCGGGATATATAGACTGGTTGCCACACGTACACACGTGTCCCTTGTTTGTGCGCAGCACGGCGGGAACCAGCGCAGCATCATGCTATGGGCGAGTTTGGGCCGCAAACGAGAATTTCTTTTCGTTTTTGCACGACAGGTGCGAGCGTATTGTACCGTCTAATACAATGCATATACTTGGTAATGTAATCATTCCATGGGTAGCTCATACCCTTGCATAAAGAGTTTTATTCTCCATCAGATTTCCGCATTTGATGCAAACTATGAGACAGAGAGACACCCCCACCCTTGTGCTGAATTTTTTTCAGGCCTCTGGGGGGTTTGTTAAGTGACAATAAGCTGGAGTGTGTATAGGGATTAGACTTGTTGGGTGGGGGTACCCCTCTGTCCCATTCGTACCTGGTATAGATTTCCGCGTATAATCTCACCGGGAGCATGTCTCGGGAAGACAGCCATACTCCGCCGCAATTCTCAAGAAGGAAGGGAATAAAAAATGTAGCCCGCCATCAAAACCAGACTTTCACACGACCCAATTCACATATCACATCCCGTTATCGCTAAATTGGCGTTTTGGCAATCCAACTTAGACCTTCTGAAGAGGTTTTACATTAAGTTCAAGCGTACACCCACACGTCCCGTTTGCTCAGACGCTAGCGACACGGGTTACGGCGGCTACGTAGCCAATTCTCGAAACCTGACGTACGATCAACGGCACTTGGTCGCTAGTAGAGATGTCACGTGGTTCCACTTGGCGCGAATTGGCGGCCTTATTAAAATGGTTGATGGAGCACCAAGATGTACACTGACAGTACCAACACTCCTTGCGTTCTCGTTCACAGTAACCCTAAACCAGATTTCCAGTCCCAACCTTGTCCATTTTCCGCTCTGTTTGAAGCGTAATATCTCTATTTTGCCAGAATGGATACCTCCAAACTGCAACAATGTTACCGACAGTATAAATAAAGTATCCGATTTTGACGATTGGTCTATCGATCAAAGATCATTTTACCTCATCGATAGTTTGTGGGGCCAACATACTTGGGCCAACATAATTTCAAAGTGGCAAAATCAATTCTAGGTTTGGTGTAAAGATTCATCGGCCATTGAGCTTTTTGTCAGAATTGGTTTTATGTCCTCCCGTTTCTCTTATGGTGCACGCACTCCACAACTTAGCATCGCGCCAGGGTAGAGGCACTCTCGTCCCTGAGTGGACTTCTGCATATTTCTGGCCCCCCTTTATGCCCTGGTGGCAAGCATTTTGTCAATTGTGTCCATGACTGACGTTTGTAGACTATAGCTTACAGCACCAGCACTTGCACCCAAGTCCGTCTTCCATGAAGCAATACCTTTTGCCCGTATAGATCGAGTCTTGCCGATTTCTGTTCCACGGATCTCGGCTACTGCAACGATTTTGTTTCTTCTCAGACGTCCCACGATTCAGTTTACACCAAATTATGTTATTTTAAATTACGGTCATTTCGGTACCATAGTTCGGGCGATTTGACAGCCCACATGCCGATTTGCGTGCAATAACCGATTTGCGGGTATCCTGTCGATTTGCGAGCACTGACTCGCATCTTGCTCTTTCTTTGGCGAATCTCATTGTCGAGGTTCACCGCGCAAATAGACCAACTGTTCACCAAGAGAGACTCAGGATCTTTTTGTCCATACGTTTTTGTTTTGTCTGTCTCTTAACTTTGGCGATAAACTCTCCCCTCACATGAGCTAGAAATTTAAAAAGAAATGTATTTTCTGACGTAACAGTGAGAAAGAAACTACAGTCCAGCAGTCAATTGCCTTTTAATAACGCGCATGCGCAATTCAGTTATACTCGAACGACCCCAGTCAGTCAAGTTTTAAAATCTCATCATTACTTACATTTCACCGTTGGTTGCGATTCTAGCAGCGTACACAGTCATTAAAGTCTCTTACTATTATTTTCATGTGAATGGTTCCCTCTGTAATGATTAATGAAATCAGCTATTGATAACCAGCGGTGCGACCCCCTGGGCCTGGTCCCAAATTGTCGAGTAGATCGGTCAAACCAGCCATCGTTCCGGCCGTGTTAGTCGATCTATAATTCTCTGTAGCCGTCGCTCAAACTTGTCCTATAATGCACTGTGCTCTGCGCACACTTGTTTTCACCACTGCGACTGCGAAGCGGAACACGCAGGAATAACGGGAAGTTGCTTTTCAAAAGTTACAAATTTAAGAAGGAAAACATCTAAACACAAAGCGTCTTAACGTGAATACGTGTTGACCAGAGGTGTTTTTGTGAAGACAGAAGAGACAATATAATTTATTATCTTTTATTTTTTCATTTTTTAATATTTATTTTTCTAATTTGAAGGGCACTGGGATTATGTTGTGACAGACAGAAGCCCCTAACCGTGGTTGCCTTTGAATTAATGATTTTGATAGTGTATAATGCGTCACTCTTTGTAAAAGCTACAACGCATCTGGTGCAATGCAATTTTTGACACTGTCCATTTAATTACTATGTGCTCAGTCATGTTTGACGGAAATGTAGATTTCGTGATGTCATACGAAAGAAGACGACACCGTAAACAGATTATATTTACCATTAACAAAAATAATTAGTCTTACTCAAGAAACAAACTCTCTAATGTAGGTTTCCTTTTCAAGACACCCTGTAGAACAGCGTGTTTCATGTCTTGAGCATTTAAAAACGACCTTCAATCGGCCTATTCACAGAAGCAATAAGGCACAGTTGGAGGACAAGCTATATAAACAAAACTTAGTGCTAACGTTTTAACTAATATTTTAAAGACCAACTCTCAGGTTTTAAAAACCTGCTATGATTGTGTTTAGTGTGTACGATATTAGTGTGTAGTATCATATATTCATTACCAAATAATTATGTCTGTATTGCGTCTCTTAGTATTTGTAATTTTGCCGAAATTTTAAACGTTGTCGTTGGGTTTTATGAAAAATTTCCAGAGCCTGATGGCTGGCGGCGCTGTTGAGAAACGAAATTATTTTGATGTAATACCGAAGAAACCAATGAAATTAGTATCCGTGGCACGGCTGGTTTCGCCACAAACGTACTTATGCATGAACATGGAGCTACGTGCGCGTGCACCTCGTACCGGGGATCGATCTGTGTGCCGGGTATACTTTGCAACATTATCTCTTTTCTGTCGAGAGCTTCTGCTCCTTTCTTCTTGATTTACAGTAATGCCGAGATCATGCGTCATTTGTGGATGTATAGATTCTGCGAAAGAAGCGGGATTGAAATTCTTCGAGTTTCAAGTTTGTGCTGTCGTCAGTGGCTACGTGTGCTACCGGTATGCATGCCTAAAGCGCACGCACTGCGGTATTTCCTTCACGTCATCACAAAAATCAATATTCAATAGATGCTATTTACAGTACTCGACTGGACTTACAGGAAAAATGGGCACAAAAACTGTGTTTCGTTAACACAAAAGCGTGTATTGCAAGGGAGATATTGATATGTGTCACTTTTATTAGACTTCTGAAGGATATATGAAAAAAGTTAGTATGGTGTCTTTAAACACCTTCTTGATACCACTTCACCTGAACGTGTTGTGGTGTTGATTCTCCAAAGGTAAACACGTTATGTTGTTTAAGTTTTAACTAATGGGCCCTACGTGTTGATGTGCTAATAAATTTAGACACGGCAGATTAGGTTGTTAATAACAAAACACAAAAACACGTTCACTGGGTGGTAACGCTTTCAAAACATCGAAAACGTGTTTAAATTGAAAAGGGTACAGTGTATGAATAATAAATCGTACATGAAATATAACAGTGCTTTATTTGAAATGGAAGGCAAGAACGTCCTAATGCCGTGCCGAATAAAACTAAATTGAGCACAACATTAGGAAGCAGGAACTGGAAAGTGAAATAGTGTAACAGAAACACCAATCTAGCAATCTGCCCTGTGCGTTTCGAGAAATTTCGTATCGTTGACTGTGAGCATGCACGTTCCTGATTAGCAACAAAGTCTTGGACCAACTTTAGAATTTTTGTTTTCAACCCGGTAGTGGCACGACATTGGAAACGGCTTCTGTTGCACTGTACGGCAGACCCTGTCTAGCCAAAAACCTCTGTTGTGACGAAATCATTTGCCGAGCCAAATTGGTCTCAAACGTCAGACCTATGTGCCGTGCCGAACTTGACAAAAAAAAAAGAAAAAAAGAAGTTGAATTGTATTTGAGACGACAGGAGCCCGAAGTTTTGGACAGTCCAAAGGGAATGGATGAATTGGTTCAGGTTGTCACTCACCTTGAACAAAAGATGATTTCGATCCGACGTATCCGGAGAAACTGTGGTATGCCAAATTGTAGGGTTCGACCGAGTACTGGATTACATCTGCCAACCAATCATAGCAAGATCATTTATACGGTCTCCATTTACGAACTCTCTCGGCTTAAAAACCCCAAACGAGTTTTTGTTTCTTCGCCATAACAATATTAACCTGATACAAGGCACTGAAAAATCACAGGAGGGCCCATAGTTCAGCTTTTATTACTTTTACTTCAATTTTCCTAGGTTTAATTGTGAATTGCGACATGACTGTCACTCTTTGGTAGATATCAACGTGTTCTAAATTTGCTGCTGTTGATACTTTTGCTGTTTTTGTTATCATTATTTTTTTTGTTGTTTTTGTTGTTGTAAACAACATCCACTTGAAACTCCGCTTATCAATTAACCTCAACTTTCCACTTCTCCAACAGTTCTGACTGAAATTTCGGGACAAAGTATTATTTTTATTTGAAAAACTTTACAAAACCTACGTAAATAACGTCTGCCACGTGCAGTAGCAACGTAGCATAGCTGGCACGTGGTTCCAGCGTCGTTGCAGGTTAGGTTCTTCTGATAGAGGCCCTGTTTAGAGAGAGAGATGAGGAGAAATACAGTGTATTTAGTGTTCATGAAAATGGCGTGTGAATTGTAAAACAGGAACACTTATGTAGGAGATGAAAGTTTGTTTGTTTTTTATTTGTTTTTTGAGAACTGAAATAAATTGACCCCCGAAGCAGCAAGTGCACCCGTGAGCCGTTGGTTTGATTTGTACCAGCTACGCGTCGCGACGGTGTGTTTGTGTCTTTTTTGTGAAGCAATTACAAATTTAAATATAAATCAGAAAAGTACACAAGGAAAGTAAAAAGCAAACAAGAAAGCCAAATAATCGCCAGAGAATGTATGATTGTAAGCGAATGCGTGCATTACATGTGCGTATTAAGTCCATTCTCGATCGTTCAGAATAGTTCGCACGACTTTGCAATACTGTGGCCGAGGGGGAGCATCAGGGGTCATGCACCCTTGTGAAGGAGCAAATATGTTTTTCTTCTGAAAAATATTAAAGAGCTATTCAATTTCCCTAAATACTGCGTGAAAAGCCCAAAATGTAACCCCACCCCTCAGAAAAAGCTGTTAAAGATTACTAAATTGTTAAACAACAGTACGGTTTTGTTTAAGGTATCAGTAGTTTGCATCTGCATGCTTCGACTTACGTATACCAAACAAGACAGGACTTGGAAAAACTTGAATCAGCATAGTTGCAATATCTATTGCCTCATAATTATTTTTAATCTCTTGTGTGAAGAATTAAATTACACTAAACCGAATGACGATCTTAAGCAGCGTTTCAAAAAGAAGGTTCATCTACTCTGCCATGTCCCAAAAAAACCACAAGATCATTTTGTGCGCCGCTGGTAATAAGTGATGGTGCCGAAAGTCGAAGGCTTGCAAACAAAACCCAATTCGACATAATTTCTGCAGTGAAGATGTGATAATTACCAAGTGTGAATAGGTCGGATCTTGGCTCCCATCGTCCCAGAACCCCTTGGCCTGGATGGTGAGAAAAAGAAGAATCAATACCTTAGCCGACAACATGGCAAATAACGATTGCTTTCTGTCTGTCTCTCTCTCTATCCTTTTCTGTCTCTGACGTGTTGAGCAAATGCTGGTTTTCCTTAAAAAAATTTGCCTGTGCAGCCGAAAAAACATCTGGTTTCTATTTTTACAGCATCCTGCATAAAATTGCCCTCAGTTATGGTAAGCAAATTCATGACGGACAAAATTTAATACGTTTTCAGTTACAACTATGTATTCAGCATTCAGTGATCCCCCTTAATGAAGGCTAAAAGTAAACTGCTCCCCCGTGGAAACTCAAACCCCTCCTTGGCTACACCGTCGGTCACACCTTGTAATCAAGTATAGCATGACAAACAATTACAAATATAAAATGTGTGTCTCGCCGAAATTGTCAATTGGTGTCTCCAGGATTTCTCCCGCGAAACCACAGGGGTACAGGGCTTGATGGGGAAAAGCATTCAGCAGCCAAAATAATGATCAAAAAGTGGGAGAGGTCAATATTACAGTGTGACTGCAATTAGTTAACTCTTCTTCAATGTGTAAAACCTCTTTTACTCTCATATTTTGGTTAAATGCATTGTAACTTACACTTATTTTTAAATTTTTAAACCTTTAACTTTTAAAAATTATCCATGCATTCCTGGGCAAACTGGGGGTGCTTTTGTCGCGATGTCAACTTGGGATGACATAGTGTACGTAGTGCACACAGGTTTTTCTGTTCAAACTGTGAACCCAGAATTCACTTATGCGATTGATGCTTGTTTATTGATACGCACGTAAACAAGAAGGAATCCGCGAGAAGAAACATTTTGTTCAGAAATCTACAGAAATGTATCACTTTTTGCCTAACATTGAAGGTGCCCTGTCCTAATTCAAGGCAAATTCTCCGCCGGGCCGAGGCACTTGAAAAGTACCCCTACACTCTCCTTTGCAAAACGGAGTTTGCGTGTCCCAAGAAACTCTGGGATTACGTGCCTTGGCCCAGGATCAACTTTCTAGATTCAGGGGCTCCCACCCGCCGGCAAAGAAGACAAAGTGCTATTGAAACATTGTCTGAAGAGCTTGATGAGAAAGTAGAGGGATATCATTTTGAGAAAAAAAATGATGCTGACAGACGTGGAAACGTTCAAGTTCACTTTTGGGGGGTGAGTTTGTTTTGCTGGATAATTGAAAATCTAATTAGTCAACCGACTAACATTTAAAAATCAATTGAAACCTGAAGGATCCGACAACGTGTTGTTTTTTGTTGGAGAGAGCTCAGTGACTTCGGTTGCCCGCTATTGGGGCCCGAAATTAAACTTTGTTAATTTTACACTGTTTTCAAATGAGGCTTGCATTGGTGCAGTGTACCCTGTAGGCTTTCATCCCGGGATGACGTACATGTTTTGCTCATGATTATGGAAACATATTAGCATAAAACCCAAAAGGCAGTAAAATACCCTTTACAAAGTGAAACAAAAGTTGAAAAGCAGGTTAACTGAGACACAAGGGTGCATTTTGAAGGTTTGTATTAAAGCAAATTGATTGCAGCTTCCCTTAAAGGTTTTTACGCAAAATTGGTGATTTTCATCCTGGTCCGTTTCTGAATTTCTTTTAACCTTTCTCCCTTTCACCCTTTTTTTTCGGGGGGAGAGGGGACGCCTCCCTCTGTCTCCCTCCCTGTCGCCCATGTCATGATGAAATAACACATGACGGAGTTCATGATTGTAGGATCTAACAGATCTTTGATTTTAGAAATGATTGAATTACTTGATTACTTGATTTCAACATTGTGATAAAGCATGGTTTAGTGCAAAAATATCTTGCTATATTTCAAATACAATTTCTATAAAGTGGCATGGTTAAATGTTGTTTTGAAGTATCATATGATATTGGCAAGACTTGTAAAATGTTGGCACGGAACAGCGTGTTAGCCGAACGCACATGAAGCAATTCACTATCTTTTTTATAAAAGAAAATACAAAATATTGTTGAAATTGTGTGGTGGGAAGAGGAAGAAAATAACCTTCACAATGTGATTTACATTAATGACATTATTTCAAAATCTACGGAAATTTTGGACAAATTGGGAAATTTTTGGAAGCCGGTTGTTGACGGCAGCAGCTATTCTCCCAAAGTGTTGTACTTGTCAATAGAGGGCGCTGTAAAGGAGAGGGCGCTTTCTGCGGACATTTTGCGTTGGCTTTGCGTGTGGATGCGGATCGGTTATCTTTGCGTTTTAACAAGGTAAGATTCCCCAGAAACTTAGCCAAATGTTCATTAACTGGGGAGTAAGGGAACCACTATTTAGCCTTTATATCACACTATTTGCTTAGACATTAACTGCGAATTTCCCTTGACAGCTGCAACTGTACGACCATAGCTGTCTTATACAACGTTGTCGACTGGAATTTGGACTGGCAACCGGTGAACATTAATGTCATTAGCCCGGGTGGACTCCCTGCATGCCCTGACCGTGCTACGTTACGGAGGGAGTCCAGGATATAAAGGGTGCAAAATCGGGCAAAAAATGTGTAACTAACATTTTCAACACTTCTACCTTTTCCAAGGAGACAATTTCACGTCTGTAACTCCAATGCATCCTTATCTCCATAGCTCCACAGCCATGACGGCCGGTGGGATCAGAAATTAATTCGACACATCACCACCAAAGACAAAGACGGGAAAATAAAGTTGGACATAAAGTTAATTCTGGCCATTGTTGTGGACTGTTTTCTCCAGTGCAGTTCGTACGGTGTGCACGCGCAACTACGTGGTGCACGAGATTCCGGGCTGTGTATACGCACATCGAAACTACAGTACATGTTCTTACTTGAACGAGTGAAACTGAAGTCTTACCGAATCCGCTGGATTCGACGCTCACATACATGTATAAAGCACGCCGGCGTAATGCGGAACGTGGTTCTGAGCCACGAGTTCCATTGATCTCCCTGCCGAGTACACACAACATCGGGTGGGGGTGTTGCTTGTGGCGTTCATTGGTGAGGGTTGGCCTAGTTACCTGCATGCAAGCTGAGTCTCCTATGGCCAGTACGGGAAAGCTAAAATTCATGATTTGTACAAATCTTGGCCTTTTTTAAACACGTATTATGATTCCTGTACGTGCATTCACTTTACAACTCGAGAACGGATGAATTACGTCCACAAAAGTAACATTGTCTCTCAATTATTTTCCTTGATTTTGCAGTCCCTGGTCCATTCTGAATTTCCTAAATCCCCCAACAGATAGATAAGGCCACGAAGAACTTGTAAATGTGAACAATTAGTTTCTTCAACAAGGTAAACCAAGAACAAATAAGAACCAATTTTGTGGTGGTTTTGTACACAACTTTTATACCCCGGACGTCAGTCATAATGAAACGAAGACAACGTCCAACCTGGGCTAGGTGAACATGTAATTTTACGCTGGTGCTTACTGTGCCTATGGAACGAGCACTAGGCAAGCAAAATAGGCCCAGACAGATTCCTGAAAATGTAAGCGAATGACATTGTGAATGTTTTCATTCATACATGTATATTTTTCTTAAAAATATTTCCTTTAACCCTAAAGATAAAATGTTACAAAAGTAGGCCTAGGCTAGGGATTGGAAATTTTTTTTCATAACTCTAAATCAAAAAATAGGGCTGATAATGCCATTATTTTTCAGTTAGCACCATAGAGTTCAAGTTCACCGATAAAGTGACACCTCATTTGTCAAAATCCCTCTACCCACTCCCAAGATCTATCCAGTAGTCAGTGCCGTGTCTACAAATTTGAAGGCCCCACTTACCTGCTTACCGGTACATTTGACATGTTACATGTAGTAGGGGTGTGCATTTATGGGTATTTTGGAACCGGGTAGGTACCGATTTTTGTCAACATCTGGTACCCTCGTACCCATAAAAGATAACATTTAATCACAAATGGCATTGCGCACAACCCAGGTGGACCACGTGCCCAAAACAGGGCTCTGTTTCTTTGATAGGAAGCAAGCAGCACATTGTTCTAAACGTCAGGCATGTCAGGGTAAATCTCTCCTACCTCAAATGAATTTGTTACTTTCAATTTTCAAAATCTGCTTGTTGTACATGTTGTAAGTATGTGAAACAGAAAAACGAAATTTTTGACGAGGAACATCAGAACAGAAGACATATCTGCTAACCACAAGTACATGTACACTATGCCAGCTACATGTACACGTACTGTGCAAAAATATCTCGGATGCTGCACATGTGGAATGCACGGGCACAAATGGTGGCCGCTGTCATGTTATGCGCAGACCAGATCAGTGCCAGTGACTCAAACAGGGCCCACACCACTCTTTTTATTCATTTTGAAGTTTCTGATTCCAAAAAACCCACCAAAATGCTTCAAACAGCAGTGAAAGTATTGTAATTCTAGGGTTAAGAGTCATCACTGCCGAGCGCATTTCTTTTCTCACTGGGATCAGTTGTATGCATGTAGCATAAACCAACGCCACCTGAAACTGCAATAAATCCTGGCTTTTGAGCTACGGAAGCTAACCTGATTGCTACCACACGCCCAACTGTAGTCCCCTTCAAGCAGTCCAATTGCTGACCAGCGGCAGTGTGACCGCAAAAGGAAAGGTCATGTGACCACACATGGGGAAACCGAAGTGAAAAAACAGCAGGCCTACTACATGTACATGTTTCATGTGCAGCGCTTCACGTTGCAAACAAGACTAAGCGATACGAAACTGAAGATACACTGTAACTCCATTCCCCTCAGGTTTTAGCTGTCAACATGTTACTGTATTTGTACTTCAACAAGTGACATTTGACTGGAGGAGTGTATTATGACCTGTAAACATTTCCTTTTTTTTTTTTCAAATGAAACACTTGGATAATTTGAACTGCTTTTGCGCACTCAGAAAACATCCTTCCTGCCTTGTGGTTCGATTTGTCATCCTCAGTTCTGCTGAATCACTGAGAAAATTTATATTGCATTAATTTAAAAGTGAATTAAATTTGAAATTTAAAGTGAGAACGACTGCGACACATTTTTTTGGTATCAAAATCTAAACTGGTTCTCTGTCTCTTTGGGCTTATTTAACAAAAATACTCAAACTCAAACAGTAAGCACTACCACTTCAGCACAAAAGTCATATACATGTAGGGCCACAGAAATTTGTTCACCATAAGCACGGAATTTTCTGCTACGGTAAGCACAAATTTTTCGCTTGCGGCGAGCAACGCCTCGAAATTGGGCCCTGAGCTCGCCACCCTTAGTACCTCAGAGAAATTAATACAGACTTACGTGTACAGTACATGTACATGTATGTCTTTCACACTCTCATCGGTGTCTCAGAATGTCTGTACACATTTTCACGTCAGTCCTGTTAAGGTTGACTTTCTTCATACATGTATCCCCGCAGATCCAGTCATGCTGCAACAGGTCCTTAGACTCGGCCCCCAGGCCCACCATACCCTCTGTCTAGTCCTGAGGAGGAACGTCACCATGTCCGCCGTCGTCATGGTAAACAACAAGTCCATGCCCCCGGTACAGAAGCTGTATCTAGACAAGATTAAGGAATACGCCAAGAAGAGCAAGTAAGTCAAGAAAGTGGACACAACCACTTGCTCTACTTCAGTGGTTCTGATATTCCTTCCTTTTTCCTGGACAGTGTTTTCACCAGAACACTCAATCCCCAGAAATTCAGGTCTGTTAGAGCCAGTGCTGCCTCGGTATGCCACTGTTCGCATCGTGTTTACTTATGTACATGTGTCTCCAGTTTCCTTGGTATAAAACGACTGCAATACATGTCAGTACATAAGAAAATGAAAACTGAATCTTTCAAAGATTTCTTCAGATTATATCCAAAAACTTTCATTCACAGTTTATTTCTCAGGTTGGCAAAAATAAAGTGCATGTCGACCTGCAAAATGTCAGATTGTACAGTGATGACAAACACCAACACCAAGGTATATATCCACACGTTTTCTGCCTTGTAGAGCGCTCGGCGGCCAGATGGTCGATCCTGACCCAGTGATAGAGAAGGACTTGGAAGCGGAGGCGTCGCGACTGAACAAACTCTACGGCGGCGGAGATCTTGCGCAGTTCCCAACGTTTGAATTTAAAGGTATGGCTTACACGCAAGTGACATTTTCCACAATGTCAAGCCAAATTTCTGAAGTTTTGGGTCGGTAGGTATTGTTCTGAACTCTTCGATCAAGGACCACTAGTGGTTGATTTGTGATGTTCCCAACACATGTGCAGTGAAGTTGAAGTGCGAATGACCTCAGTCAACTGTTGTCAGGTTGTTAGGCCGAAGGGGAGAAAAGGTGGCCGCAGGAAGGGCAAAATACATGCAGCAACAATAAAACGTGCAAATGGTTGTTTACTAGTGACGTACTGTTTTTCCGGCATTTTTCTTGTAACTGGTCGTCTCTGCACAGTGCTTTTAAAAACCATTTATGACAACCAATAATGCGTTCGACCTCGACAGGCTGGTCGCCAATAGTTGACTAGACTGGTCCAACCATCGTCGACTAGCATGCGTTCGATCAGAGTGAGTCGAACTGTGGCTAACTAGGGTCGTTTTCCAATACCCAACTTCGGCTCCGTCTCAGGCTTCAACTGTTTTTTAACTAGCTGACTTTGAAGCTGCAAGCTGTAATTAGTCTAATAGTGCCACAGAACATCAAATAAGATGTAAGAGAGCCAAAAATTACAGTAAGCCAATTTAATTTAAACGCTTCAGGCCCACAATCGGGGATTGGTTTTGGTAACGAAGACTGAGACGGAGACACAGTTGAGTATTGGAAAACGGCCTAAGGGTCCTTGATGGCGCTCCCTACTGTGTGCGCGGCCATATTTTTTTGTTCAGAAGTTGGTTGTCCAAACAATGTAACATCGATGGTTGAAAATGGTAGGGGGGGGCTTTAATTTCCAGCAAGTCCTGACAGAAGAAACCGTGGAGTGATTGACAAAGAAACTGAAATAGAAAACCAGGGCCTACGGCAAAGCTAACTCACCCCGGCATATTCACCAAGGGCGTCACATAAGAAGATCTGTACTCGCAGTGCCTTTGTACCGACTGAAGCCACCGGCAGCAATTTTATCACTTTGCCACTGTACACATACCGGTAATTACTGATGCCGTGAACAAACTGTGGTTAACTATAGCAAGCAAGATTTGCATTATCTTTTGTATTTGGCACGGTAAGATGGCCGCCGGTGGCTTCAGTGCCCTGTGTATGCACTGTATCTGGATCTCAATCAGTGATTCATTGTTGGTTCACTGACACCAGGACCCCACTGATGGACGGAGCCAACCATCATTAGGATTACTAACCGAGATCCAGATCTGTGTGAAACGAACAGGCCCAATTATGGGTCTGGATTTTTTTTAATACAGGTATGAAGTCCTCAGTGTTCACATTACAATCTTTTCTTCTGTCTTTTCAACTCTTTTGCTGCAGAAATTGATTTTGATACCCCCGATAAAAAGTAGTCCATAGACGGAGCGTTTCTTCATCCGGCAAGCCTGTCCATCGTCACAGTGATTTCACAGTTTACTGGATGAAGACTGCAGTATTTATATTAGGAATGAATGATTTATTACAAGTGTTTTTCAGAGATTTAAATGGACTGGGATTTAACAGAAGGGTTGAAGTGCAAGTGTGACCCGACAACTGATCTCAGGACCGAGTAGAAAGAGCACAGTTGTACCCACATGGTTTGGATTTGATGGTAACATGTCCACACCTGTGTGAGAAATACATGTTCATGTAGATGAATCTGCCGTTGCTTACACTCGTCAGTGTTAACCATGATAGCTGAAAATTGAGGATACAGCCCAACTCCCAGTTTGTAATTTTCAGAGCCAAAGTCATCGCTTTTCAACATCAAAAAGCCACTACACAACTTAGCAATGCTTTAGAGCCCACTTCACAACATTTTCCTTTTTGACAAAAGGTTTCAAGTAACATCTTTAGTGAGTAAACAGATTTGCTACATGAAGTTTGCTATTAAAAAAGGTCCCATGCTGTGATGTATTCTCCATTGTACAGTTTGATTTCTGTAGTGACTTGCGAGTATAATCAGTTGTTTTTATGTGTAGAGAGATTCAGGTCACCATTTGGACAGTTGCACAAGGAAGAATTTCTAGAGATCTCTCCAAACTGGAGTGGATTGTTAAAGTTCCTCTGTCAACCAGTTTCATTATCTGTTACAGTAGTGCAGGTTTTGTTTAGTTTTCCATTGAATTGTTGCTGACGTTTTACGATCATTAAAACAGGTTTGATGATGTATATAAAACAAATGGATTGATTCGTTTTTGCATTACCTTTGTCAGCTCAGAAAGGCTCCTGTTTCATCCAAATTAATCTGAGTGTGTCAAGATTTTACATGTGTATGTACGGTACCAGCTTACAAAGTGCAGTTTTGCATATTTGATCTCACCCTATAAACATTTTATTAAAGTTGCTGTCTGTTTTTCATGAGCATTAGCACCAAGAAAATTTGAGCAGTGATCCAGTTCAGTATTTCCAACTTGCCGGGTCATTTAGGAACAAAGAACCTGGCGTCTTAACCACTGAAGGTTCTTAGTGCTAGTAGGTCAGCATACATCAGCCTTACTGATAGGGCAAATCTCACAAGTACGCATGTGTATAGGGGATTTGCGTGGTAGCCATCTTGCTGGGCATTTCCTTTGTTCCACAAGGAAACCTCCTTTGTGCATACCATGTGGATCTAAAGTACTGGTCTGCAAGATGGCAGCCATGCAAACCCTCTATTGATATTCCACGTGTAGGACTTGCTTCACTTTATGCATTTTGCTGTTGGAATACCAAGTTGGCTCATTATAAACCAGTTAATGTCGGATTTTCTTCTTTTACCCGGAAAAGCTGCCGGGGGCGGGTTTTTTACCCGCAAATTCTTCAACCTTGCAATTGCGCTTTGACCCAATCAAGCACGATGCATTAATATGTCAACTGCGGAAATAAAAGAAAAAATTAATCTAAGAGTACATGTCCTCCGTGGAACACATAAGGAAAATTATGTGTGTTTATACGTCATCCGGTGTCAAGTGGTTAATTGTGTCTGCTTCACCCACAAATACATGCTTCATTGCAACAGGTTAATTAGTGCTTGGTAATCTTTCGCCCTATCTTCAGATTGGAAATCAAACCTTAACAGCACAAAAGAAAACCACACTTCAAAGAAAAAGAGACTTCTACACACTCATTGTCAACAATCCAAAGCTGGATTTTTTGGCTCATTTAATCAAATGTTTTGAAGCAGTTGATGTTGACATGAAATAAAACGATGCGGTGGATCCAACACATGGACTACAGGGTGACACCATGTTGGAATCAAGTAGTCTGGTTACTTTTCTGTTGTTGAGTTGTAGACGCATATTCATGGTCATGGGAACTGTACCAAACAGATTGCATGCCCTGTCTGGTTCCCAAGCACCTTGTATTAAATTAGCACAGCACCAGACTACCAAACTCCAATGTCGGATTTTCCAAGTTTGCTTTTGTGCAACAAACAAAATCACATGAATGTAGCTATCAATACAAGCAATGATGCTGAAGCTTTGAAAAGCAACCAATTTTGAAATAATCCTTTCATTAAACAATGGCTACAGCGTGGATAATGCTTGCATAACTAACAATGCAGATTACACCCAGAATGATAACGGACAGTTGAAAAAAAAACAGCGATGCATTAATAATTTCACATGCTTTAATAAATGAGCATTGATTTGAAGTGTTCAGACCATAATCAATGTGGCATGTTGTCAACTACACCACTGTGTGAGAAGTCAGGTTAATGGGTGTAAATTGTATTCAAAACAATTACTTTATCTGTACAAATTTCTATGAATGGACAAATCGCACTCTCCATCCATCTACCATGGTTTAGGTTCACTGCCAAAATACAGATTCTCTTCCAAGTCACATGAGAGGGTCCCCTGGTACTTTCAACATGTTAAGAATCCACTATGATGCAACCTCGACTCCGTGGGCCGTGTGCGCCTTCCTTCTGTAGCCCCTGGTCGTGTAGAATACGGAAATGACGCTGACTGGCAATTCAGGATGAACATACACAAACGTAAATGATTCGCATGCATATTTCAAAAGATACACGCTCGTGCCCACGTATTCTCCTACACGTCACACACGCGTAAATCTGCGTCGCGCGTAAATACACAGACTAAAGGCCAAATTTAAATAGCAGGATATTCAAATTATACAAATGATCGGGCAAGGCATGGTGGGAACCAACTTGGCGCCGCAAGATCGTACCCATGGAAACGAGGTTGACTACGATGGTGTGACAGTCATTTTTACCAAGTACATATAGCTCACTGTCCTGAGTGTCTCCAGACATGGTAGAAACACAAAATGCATTGTTTTAAAAACTGCACCACTGTAGGGAGGGCATTGTGTGTACCACTGTTCCATACACCAACCACAGGCACTTTGTACACCTCAGGGTTTGTGGCCCTTCCCCTGTGTGGTTTGCCCAAAGAAAACAACATGTGTTGTGTAATTTACTTCCTGGAAGTCCATTAGCACCTGTCTCTGTAATATAGGCCCTTAAAACAAAAATATCATGTCGATGGGATTTTACAATCTGGATTCACACATTAGGAGATCGACTTTGAGGTTAGATTCCTTGGCTCAATTTCAAAGTGCTGCTAAGCGCACGATATATAGCTGGGGCTCCGCGTAATTTATGGAGACTGTAAGCAGTAAGCATAGCAAATGGCACGCTTACCTCGGAGGAAGAATTTGCATTTGCATACAGCGACAAAACAGTTGAATTCTCTATGCACAAGAAACCGCATGCACAACCAGGCCAAGCACTGCTGAAGAAGTGCTTAAGGTTAGCGATTTTTTTCAGCTGCAGTAAGCCTGACTTTTCTGCTAATGCTAAGCAGCTCCCTGAAATTGGGCCCTGGAGGGGTGGATAAGGTTGGCACTTCTTGGCCCACATCACCCTCCTTCCCTCCCCCTGCACCTCTCACCAACAGCCACCCCTGCACCTCTCACCAACAGCCACCCCTGCACCTCTCACCAACAGCCACCCCTAGACTTGGAAGAGAACTCTGTGGGATTTCACTGAAGGTCACAGTGCCTGATGCTGCTTAAAAACTGGTCCGAGATTCTTACAAATCCACCGGGAGGCACTAACTGCTTTTTTTTGGCAGGACTGCAGATGGTGCTGGGTAAGACCCAACATGCTACTGCTTTCATACACAGGGCTTGGTCTCTCATTTCCTGCAGTGTCATGGGCATTGCTAGGATGGTTTTCGGGGAGGGGGGAACTCATCAGCAGCAAACCATTAACAGGAGATTGAGGGAGATCAATTCTGAGGTATTTTCAAGCAAATTGGTGACTCTCATTCCCTCTCCTTTTTCTCGTTTCATTCCCTTCTTTCCTTTTTTCTTTCACTGCTGGGAGGCGGTTCGGGTTACATGTAATTTAGGCACATGTATGAACATGTGTAAATAGAGTACCAAAGTGAATGCGTCACGCGCACAATTAGTGTGTAAAAGGCATTACGGCGAGAACCAGCGCGTGAACCAGCGCGTGAACCAACACGCGTGCGTACTGCATTCGTTTGCACTGCACTTTCTGGTTCATAGTGACGTCACACTTCGGTACTCTATAGTCTTTTACAAAAATGACGCATAACTTTTTCACCCATTGCAACAGACTATTAAAGTAACACCGCCACATGCACGTGCAACTCCACCACTAGATTACTGCTTTCAAGAACTTTTTTTCCCCAATCCCTTTCAAAACATTTTTTCTGCACCTCCCGTTTCCTTCCTCCTTGCCAAGAAAGAAAAATTCTGTCGGTAACAAACTCCATAACTGAAAAATACATGTACAGCAGCACCATTTAAGCATGGCCTGTCACTAAACCAGACACTTGGCTCAGAAATAAACCACTTCCACCACCTCCTGCATTGAAGTAAATCAAAGAGGAAAAAACGCATTACTATCTACTGAAAAGACAAACTTTACAACACTTTTTTTCTTGATAAATAGAAATCATCTCTGAATAATGCCATTATTTTTTAAAGCAATATAGTGGTTCACAGCCATATGTACAAAATACATTACTAAACCATATTCAAATGTCTAATTTGCAAGAAATTTCATTATTCCGACCCCCCCCCAAAAAAACCAAAACAAAAAAAAATTCAACTGTAAGTATTTGAGTTTTGACGGACACACATTGATGTGATGCCAGTTTTTCAGTGACTTAAAACATTATTTTTGTCATTACAAAAGATTGACCACACAGGATTCCACTGCATCTATGAGTGACCGTGGCATTTCCATTTCAAACATACCGGTCTGTAACTTTCCTCTGACCAATACTGCCTTCCTTTGACCTATACAGTCAAATACTGAATACCCATGACTTTTCCCATGATCAAACATACACGTAGATTTATGCCCGTGGCCTTCCACGATAAAATATTTACGTGTATGCCCACAGCTCTTCCACAATCAAAAATCTGTGGCCATGGCTTTCCACTAAAACAAACATGTGCCCATGGCTTTTCCTCAGTCAAATACATATATGTACATGTATCTGTGACCATGGCTTTCCCATGATCAAGCTCCTGTGCCCATGGTTTTCCACTATCAAACATACGTGTGTATGTGTGCCTATGGCTTTTCCTCAGTCAAATATCTGTGGCCATGCCTTTCCCGTGATCAAGCTCTTATGCCCACGGTTTTCCACTATCAAGCATATGTGTGCCCATGGCTTTCCCATTACCAAAAATGCAACCCACAAGTAACACTTACTTTCAAATTATTTGCTGGATATTCTTGTTCTTTTGTATGAAACTGAAGCTTACGTTACCTTTTCAAAACTGACGACTTTCTCTCTGAAACAAACTCAATCAACTCTGAATCTGCAAACTCGGAGACTGCACAGTGATTAAACAACCTGTCTTCCAAAATAAGCATCAACTTCATCAAGTTCAAAACTAGAGAGAAAGTCCAAGAACTCAAAACAATGCAAACAGTTGGGTGGTGATTTAGAGATATTTAGAGACTGCATAAACAAAAACATGAGTTGTGTTATGTAATTGAAAATATCTCTGAAATGTAAAGAGAGCTTCAAATGAAATTTTCAGACTACATACTAAAAATTCTGAAACTGAATCAATTATCTCTAACAAAAGCTTTTGGGAGAAAATAAATGCTACTTTTGGGTTGCAGTCTTTTTTAGAAAGGGGGCCACCCGGCAAACCTGTACGTGTAGGCCCATGTACAGCTTTGCCATAATTAAAACCGTCCTATGTCTTATGCAAAGATGCATTCTTGACACAGTTGTCCTATTAGTCAAAATCAGCCAAGTGACATATGATAACATGTCGCCCTGCAGAGGGAGAAGTGGAAGGAATTTTTGACTGACTGATACAGCAAAAGGAGGGTTAAGTATGTAGTAGTGCATATATATGTATACCCACGGCTTTTCCTTAATCAAGTACACTGTATCCAATGCCTATGGGTGATCAAGCACCTATGTTCATGGTTCCACAATCAAGTATCTGTGCCCATGGCTTTTCCTTAATAAAGTACACTGTATGCCTATGGGTGATCAAGCACCTATGTTCATGGTTCCACAATCAAGTATCTGTGCCCATGGCTTTCCCTTAATCAAGTACACTGTATCCATTGCCTATGCGTGATCAAGCATCTATGTTCATGGTTCCACAATCAAGTATCTGTGCCCATGGCTTTTCCATCAGGCACTTACATGTATGTCACAGCTCTTCCTCAATCAGGTACATGTATGTGTCAGTGCCCATGGCTCATGGCCAAGAATCAACCAGTACATGTAATCCCATGGCTCAACACAGTCAGGTATCTACATGATGCCCATGGCTTTTCTATGGCCAGGCATCTGCATGTAAGCTCGTGGCTCTTACACAGTCAGGTTTCTGTACATGTATGCCCATGGCTTCTCTATGGCCAAGCATATGTACATGATGCCCATGAC
>NW_019091384.1:2131197-2172596 GCF_001949145.1 Acanthaster planci | reverse complement strand
ATGGCTCTTACACTGTCAGGTATCCATACATGTACGCCCATGGCTTCTCTATGGCCAAGCATGTGTAAGCCCATGGCTCTTACAAAGTCGGGTATCTACATGTATGCCCATGGTTTCTCTATGGCCAAGCATGTATAAGCCCATGGCTCTTACACAGTCAGGTATCTACATGTACAGTATGCCCATGGCTTTTCCATGGTCAAGCATAAATCCACATACATGTATGTACACATAGAGTATGCCAAACACTCTTTCCCCATGGCTCAAGAACGACGTGGACACTTCTCTGAGATTGTGCACAGATTCATACAGAGTTTACATCGTCACACAACAACATAAACTGCCATTTCGTGATTACAACTCAGAGCACATGGTCAGCGAAATGTTCCTCCTTCTGTTATGGTATGCAAATTTTGATTTTTTGTTCTTGAATACCTGTGAGCTAGAAACGAAAAATCATGCACTTGTAGATTAACTTATGCCCAAATAACCTCAAAAAGCTCAAACACTTTTAAACTGAAGGAAAAGTCTTCCTATGTGAACGTAACTATGAACTACAAATTTAATTTGTTGATCATAATACTTGGTAAATACATTAATAAAATACACACTTATTTTCTCACAATAACAAAAATCTTTGCAACTATGGACATTGATTTTTGCATTAAATTCTAACATGTTCAACTTCTTCAATTGCCTGGCATGCTTCAAACTCTCTTGCCAAAATCAAAACATGATGAACAGTTGCAGTTCCTTTGTTTTTACGGCAACAAGAGGGGCGAAAAAAAGCACAAAAAAAGCTCATTTCAAATGTGACAAATGGGTTATTCAGCTCTGTGCATCCATTGTAATTCGTGAGCTGGAAAGAAGGTTAGTCATATTAATTATCAATATTTATGATACAATAAACTAGATCATCCTCTTCAACTCATCCAAAAATATGATGTTACTCATACACGTACATCTCTCCCACACACCCGATTCTTCATTAATTTATTCGTAGATTGGGTAAACTGCAGAAGCTGTCCTTTGAGGCTGTCTGTTCTCATCAAAGCTTTACATGCAGATATAGATTTTTTTTTTCTTTTTATTTTAGCTTCAAATAGCCGACAGGCTGGTTACAAAACAAGATTTCAGACATGGAGTCTCAGTGGCTTTTGCTCTGAAGTGTAAAACTGAAAAATGATGGCTGAATGTGAGGCAGCATTTTAAACTTTGGAACACTTCTTTCTCTTTTGTGGTCCTCCGCATGGCAACCAGGTGCCTTCTTGACAGCCAAACATTCACAGTTGCCCATGAACATATTGGCTTTCTCTTCGGGTTCGGCTTCATACATGTACATGTACTCGTACCAGGCTCTCAAATCATTTCTGAATTATTTACACATGAAACACTGTTGGACAGCTTTCCACGACTAAAAGTGGAACTCCAAGGAGCAGTGCGCTCTTATCTTTGGAGATGAAATTTATCAAAATGAAGCCGGACCCAGAAACATAGCAGATGTCTGGAAACCCAAATGACATCTTTACACAGATGTTCGACTTGGGAGCCTAAGTTTTCAAGCAATCCCTTCCTTGATCCTAGATACATGTACATTGTAACTTGAAAGATTTATCCAATTATGCCCTTGCTCTCCTCATTAAAGGTTTTCATCACTGTCCCCGGAACATTCAGATCAAGCCAGCCGGACAGCAGTGACAAGTGTTCTTAGTAAACGCAACGATGGGACTTCGACCAAGACAAAAATTTCACCCTATTTCTTTTAAACAATGTTAAATCCAACGAAGGCCTTGAAAGTCATGAAACACTATTCAAACTGTTGCTTTATAAATTTTGCCGAGTTGTAAAAACCGAACCCTCAAATATCAACCATTAGGTACTTGCACCGAACCTCAAGTCGCATCTTACTTAAAAGGAACTGTGACAAAGAAATCACTCTGTCATTGTTCATTCTGATACATGTGATCTCACTGGTGGACTTGTGCCTGCCTGTAAGCCTATTACATCTCTCAAATTTACACCTGCTAGTACCCAGAACTGAAGTACTTACAATCCCATTTGAGAGCCTCTTAATACTCGTACTGGTACTTAATCAAATATACTCTCACAATCACAGAAACAATTTCTTCCATTCGTGCTCTTGAAAAATAGTCCTATTCACAATATGAGCACTTCGGTAAATTTACTGGTACTCAAATTCATCACGAGCATTAAACTCACAGCATGATGCTCGTACTCACCAAAAGCACTCAGTTACAGCTGGTTAGACTTACTGGTACTCAAGCTCACAGAATGAGTAAACCACCAATACTCGCGACCTGGTACACTAAAAAAGGTACTCAATTACAGCTAGTTAAAGTTACTGGTACTAAAACTCACAAAGTGAGTAAACTATTGGTACTCGTGACTCAGTATTCAACTGCAGCTGGTAACAGTACCTTGTCTCCCTGTGACCTGTCTACGACGGAGCACACTGCGAGCGCTCGTGAGGAAGTCCCTCTTCGTCATCCTCACTACTATCTGAGTCAGAGCTGGATGAGTCGCTGTCCATTTCCCCTGCCTCTCTGGCCTAAGGAGAGGAGAAGGGCAGCGGTGAGGATATCTGATACTAGATTCGATATTTAGCAGGTCGGAAGTCATAATCAATGTCATTGTCATTCATTGCCACTGTCATGGTCACCGACAAAACCTAATTTTCTTTATTTGCTAAGCAGATAGAGTTACATGTAACTCTGCCCAACTACATCTCAGATGGTACATCAGGAACATCATCATTCAGCACATGATAATAAAGCTCTTTATGACTCTATCTATGACCCAGTCTGTCAACCCACATGTAAAACTCTCCCATCTGTCTCTCAGCAGTCTACAAGCTGTCTAACTTAGATTGTGCATCAGAATAGGACATGTCCCTGTCAATAACCTTTACCCCCAAGGGACAATTGAAATCCTGCACAACCTTGTTGGATTCAGCATGGATAGGGATAAGGGTCCATGTATTTATGAACCTGTCTACCACCCTGTCTGTCACACTGCATGCATGCATGTACATCACCCCATCTGTCTCTCACCTGTCTACGAGCTCTACGTCTCAGGTGGTGCATAAGGAACATCAGCATGTGTCCATCAATCATGTCTGGTTCCCTGCTTCTCTCCTCTTCTCTCTCACGGCGGTTGCTGTACATAGTCTGCAAATAAAAACCAGCACTGGTTTCTCATTTGAATTTCCAAGAACAACAGGGCTCAATATTCAAGGAAAATTCCGGAACTTTAAGAGTTTTCCCATCAACTATGAAAGGAAATGGCTTACTGCTAGGTTTCAGTCATCTCGTGAGTTTTATAACAAGAATTAACAAAAAGGGGTTTGATATGTTGAAATCTTTTGACCGGCCCCGTATTGAAATCAATCACAATTCAAATCATAACTGTCAGATGACAACTCACAAAGGCTGACCACTGATAAAGGAATGCTTTTGATACAACTGATCCAACTAAAATTATCTGGTGACCAGAACTGTAACGTATCCGAAAGGTCAAAGGTGAAAAACGTGTTCTAAAATGTTCGCGCACTGTGATCACTCACTGTACGGTATTGTGTAAAGGACTGCCTCTGCAGAGGTTGGGTTGACCAGATAAACTGCAAGGAGAAAACTGCCGATAAAAATTCCCAGTTTGGGTTATTGGTCAACTTTGTAGCAGAAGATGTAGATGTACAGTACATTGTCTACAGCTGTCGTGGAACTTTCCAAGAGGCCGGCAGAGTTGTAAGTTTTAAGGGTTTTTGTGAAACTTTGTAGAGACATCAAGTTCAATTGTAGCAGATCAGCGACGTGTAAATTCCACATGCACGATCATGTAGGCATATTCCACATGATGTTTAAGGGGCAGTTCAAAGTGTGCCCGCTATAGATGTAATACTAGTCTGCTGTATCGGCTCATTTAGAAAATCAATGTTTATTTCATTATGCATAACATGAATGTGTAATTTGTATTCATTTGTCAATTGATAAGAAATATTTTGTTTATTTTTAGATTAAACTTGGCAACTTGGCATGACATTCGGCACCCGATGTAGTCCTTGGTGTAGAACTTACTCTGGTGCTTGGTGAATCTACTAGACAGATTACCCCGTGCACATGCACTCAGCCTCGGACTTGAGTACTGGTGTACTTAAGCTCATGTTTGCCTGCCTGTACCTTATGCTATGCTGGGAGTAAATGACCAGAGTGACTTGTTCCGGGTAGCAGTTAAGCAGAAAATGTAACAAGAACAAACAAACTTTGGGGGAAGTGAATTTTTCACCAACAGTGCATTTTGCTACTTCTAAAACCTGCACATTGCACTTCAAGCTCAAAGCAGTGTGCAGAAATGACATCTACTTGAATCAGTCCTGAGATCTGGCGACTTTCGGTGGTTACAGTTGACTATGTCACAAATATTTATTTCTGTAATTATGTCACAAGAACGTATTTACATGTAGGCTATTTACAACCACTGTAGTACTAGTGAAAGAATTGTTGGGTTCTTGTTTAGTACTTGACTTGTGGTACTTGGACTGCAACACAACATGTGGCTGACTAAGTGAGAAAAAAGTCCTGTTTCCCATTTCATGACATCTGGAAATAGGCTAGGCAGGAAGGATTTTTAGGGAAGAGGGCGCTCTTTTTCTAACTCTGATTCAGTCAGGAGCCAAGTGTTACCTGCATGGAAATGACCACGAGAGAGGTTGGGCGGTACAGTATCAAAAGTGCAAATTGCATGCAATGCATAATCTCCTTAAATTTCTTTATTTCCAATTTCAAATTTTACAAACCGTGTCTAAAAAAACCTTATGGTCACGCGGTCCAAATAGGGCAGGTAGCCGAAACAGGACCCTCAACNTTTTTTTTTTTGGCCTTTAGTCATTTGATTGCAACTCTGCTGCAGTCACAACGAGGAACAACTTCTCACCTGCTTCAATCCTTCCAGCTGTGTGGGCTCGGCGGAAGTGGGCATCCAAATCTTGACGTCATGGTCTAGCCCGCTGGTGGCCAGCACCGCACTGGACGGGTGCGATTCTAGACAGTTGACCACGCCCTGTACATCGCCCTTCATGTACTGGACGATCTTCTCCGTGTTCTTCTCCCACAGAAAGATGTTGCCGCAGTCGCTGCCGCTCACCACAAACTGGCTCTGGGGCCCGTAGAAGTTGACCCCTTTTACTGATGCGACAAAGAGATAAAACAGAGTGCAACAATGCTGTATAGTCGTTGAGAATTCTGATTCACCACTTCCCAGGTTTGCAACAGGACTTAGGAATGAACGACTTGTCATGACTTTTGCGTGACGTGTGACTGACTTGTGTATGATTCGTGACTGACCTGTGGTGACTTGTGACTGACCTGTGACTTGTGATTGACTTAGGGTGATTGTGACTTGTGCCTGACTTGTGATGACTTTTGACTGCCTAGTGATTACTTTTGACTGACTTAAGGTGATTTGTCACTGCCTTGTGGTGACTTGTGACTGACTTGTGATTACTTGTGACTGCCTAGTGATTACTTATGACTACCTTGTGGTTACTTGTGACAGACTTAAGGTGATTGGTGACTTGAGTTTGACATCCTGGTGAAAATCAATCCTCCGGGTATAAAGTAAAACATGATGGTAACTCCTATTGATTATCATCATGCTAAATTCTGTCCATGGCCTGAAACTTGGAAGAAGCTCTGGTGTCTTATAACATTCACTTTTTAGGTCGAATAACATACTTTAAAGTGTCCTAATAAAATAAAATAAATGTACTCCAACAAGTTTTGTGGAGAATGTGGATTTGGGATTGTTGGACTGACTTGGTGACTGCCTCACTGGACTCGCATGTAGCACCTTGAATCAAGACTAATGCACAGCGACCCCTCCCCCTTACCTGTCTGGTTGTTGCGATGACCCTTGTAGCAGTGAACCGACTCTGCACCGTCGCTGTGGGTGCTGTCAAACAGGTAAATATCCTCATCATTGTAGCTGGCCAAGATTTCTGGAGTCAAAATGCCAGACAAAACAAAACATGCGACACTTCCATCAAGTTCGCCCAGGACGTGTATAAACTTGGAACAGTTGTGACGGAATCCAGCAAAATGAGTCTTAAGGCCATGTTTCTGGTACATGTACCTGCACATGAAATCCTGTTATAACAGTGCAAGATCTTCTTCAAGACCTTATACTCAAACCTTTCTCTGACAACTTTAATAGGGTCACACTTTTCTGTGACAACACCTCAGCAAAGTCTGTATACTGACTACTTGTCTGTGGAGGTCAACTGTGTGAAGAGCCCTCCAACGTCCATCTGCCATGACCAGATGGTCTGGCAAATGTCACTCCATAACTCTGTCTCAGAGCTTAACCCTCCTATGCTGAAGTCACTCTTTGGGTCACTTGGTAAACACCTCAAAGAAGCACAGCTGTGTTGTGTTGTGCACTGTACCAACAGTCCCTCAGATTGCACTTTTGTGCTGCCCAACAACTGTGCTTCNTTTTTGTTTTTGGCCTTTAGTCATTTGCTTACAACTCTGCTGCAGTCACAACGAGGAACAACTTCTCACCTGCTTCAATCCTTCCAGCTGTGTGGGCTCGGCAGAAGTGGGCATCCAAATCTTGACGTCATGGTCTAGCCCGCTGGTGGCCAGCACCGCACTGGACGGGTGCGATTCTAGACAGTTGACCACGCCCTGTACATCGCCCTTCATGTACTGGACGATCTTCTCTGTGTTCTTCTCCCACAGAAAGATGTTGCCGCAGTCGCTGCCGCTCACCACAAACTGGCTCTGAGGCCCGTAGAAGTTGACCCCTTTCACTGATGCAACAAAGAGATAAAAACAGAGTGCAACAATGCTGTATAGTCGTTGAGAATTCTGATTCACCACTTCCCAGGTTTGCAACAGGACTTAGGAATGAACGACTTGTCATGACTTCTGTGTGAAGTGTGACTTGTGTATGACTTGTGACTGACTTGTTGTGACTTGTGCCTGACTTGTGATGACTTTTGACTGCCTAGTGATTACTTGTGACTGACTTAAGGTGAATTGTGACTGCCTTGTGGTGACTTGTGACTGACTTAGGATGATTGTGACTTGTGACTGACTTGTGATAACTTGTGACTGCCTAGTGATAACTTGTGACTGCCTAGTGATTACTTATGACTGCCTTGTGGTTACTTGTGACTGACTTAAGGTGATTTGTGACTGCCTTGTGGTGACTTGTGACTGACTTAAGGTGATTTGTGACTTAAGTTTGACATCGTGATGCAAATCCATCCTCCGGGTATGAAGTAAAAAACGATGCTAACTCCTATTGATTACCATCATGCTAAATTCTTTCCATGACCTGAAACTTGGAAGCAGCTCTGGCGTCTTGTAACAATCAGTTTTTAGGTCGGGCCACATACTTTAAACTGTCCTAATAAAATAAGATAAATGTACTCCAAAAACTTTTGTGGAGAATGAGGATTTGGGATTGTTGGACTGACTTGGTGACTGCCTCACTGGACTCGCATGTAGCACCTTGAATCAAGACTAACGCACAGCGACCCCTCCCTTACCTGTCTGGTTGTTGCGATGACCCTTGTAGCAGTGAACCGACTCTGCACCGTCGCTGTGGGTGCTGTCAAACAGGTAAATATCCTCATCATTGTAGCTGGCCAAGATTTCTGGAGTCAAAATGCCAGGCAAAACAAAACATACAACACTTCCATCAAGTTCGCCCAGGACGTATATAAACTTGGAACAGTTGAGACGAAATCCAGCAAAATGAGTCTTAACCACATGCTGCCGGGTGGTTCGAAAAATGCAGTGCACACATATGGGCGAGTTTCAAGATTTTCAGTTTTCCAAAATCTTCAAAGATTCATCATTTCAATTAATGGACATTTACACCCACATGAATTACTGTCTGGTGGCCACTGTAGCCTGACAGACAAAATCTATTGACGCCCGAGTATTTCAGCCAGGCCTGCACCCTTGTAAACAGAGTTTTTTTTAAGTTTGAAATTCAGAAAAGGCTACACAAAGAAAGAAAAAAAATCAAATTACTGTCAGACAGGAAAAGAAAACGTCAGTTTCATGATTAACTCTATGGTTCATAAATTTGACGGAATATCCTGTAATTATTTTAACATGTTCTCGACCGTTTTTTGGTTTTAGTTTATGTTTATACTGTGAGGACAGTCCTTCGCGTGATTAATGTTGCTTTGGGGCAATCCACTGACCTGTCTTTAGATCTGTTTGATGTTTTCTTAATTCATTTTCCTGTAATTTGTTTGAAAACAAATAAACAGACAAAAATTAATAAGACGTTGAAATGCCCTACCTCTGCCGTTGTAGGAGTACACACAGCAAGTGACGTTGGCACGCGTCTCGCTGCCCATCAGGTGATGGGGGCAGAATTTCTTCACCAGACCCTCCCTCTCGTCAGTCACCTTTCTGCGGTCGTAGATGCGCACGAAGTGGTCCCGGCCGCCCACACAGAACTCGTCGGTGTTCATGGGGTTGAGGAAGATGGTGTAAAGGGGGACTTTCCGCACCTCCTCCTTCACGGTTACCAGTCTGAAAAATGAAACGGACATGTTTACGGTCTCAGCACACTGAGACTGCCACGACTGGATTTGGTTCAGATTCTTGATAGCACCTTAAATCAATGATACAGCCGAGTTACATGCATACATATGGATATACATGTACATACATGTATGTAAGGGCATTAGGGAAATTTGAGTACAAATCCAGTCTTGATCCAAGACTACCTTATGTACAGTAGTATACCAAACTATCGGTTTAGTTAGCTAGCAACCCGACTTCAGTGACTTTTTCTGTAACAGTTGTCTCAAAGTGGCACATAAGTGAAACTCAAGCTGCATCCAAATTTCTTGTCAAGAGCTAGGTCCTCAATCCATTAGACAGACATGGAGAAGCCCAGGCAATAGACCTAGCTGTTGCTCTGGAAGCCTGTTTCCAACACGGCTTTAGTAAAGATGACAGGAAGTAGAACAGGGGCGGAACATGTACATGTATGTACCGCATATTGTATATGAAATTCATAGTGTGCAAATGCAGCGCACAGTAGTGTTGAGCACAAAACAATCTTGTCAGTCATATTGGACTTACGTAATTGCTACCGACAAAGTGCTGCTAACCAGAGCATGCTGTGTAATATGGATTCCCTCTGTTTTCTGGCCACTTTCTAAATAAGTACCGTTTTAAAACAGCCACATGGAATAAATTCACTCACAAATTCTCTGATTAAGTGCACGTCTGCCACATGTTTGAATGGAATTTTTTAGTTTTCATCAGATCTGTTTGGTGTGATGTATGTATACACTTCTCATTTGAGTTTTTTTTTTCTGCCTGTTTAACGTCCTAACTTGTCGTTTTACTATAATTGTTTTTATTTGGATTTTGCTGCAATTTAGCTGAATGGCTACAAATGCATTTTTTATCAATAATAAAATGCACCGTTGTGAAGCCTACCGGTATTACAAGTTAACCGGAAATCATCTGGTCTGAAGTTGCAAGCTACTGACCGTGGAAGGCAGCCACGGGCATACTGTCATGATGCATCCTGCAACGCACAGCGTTCTCTACAAAACATTATTTCCCTCACATGGAAATAGTGATATCATCGCAGTTCTATTGTGCTTAAATATAAATCGCACTTTTTATTTCTTTAGCTATACAAATCGCGATTTCACTGAACTAAATGGGATTTAATGGCAATTTCCAAGTAGACAACAAGGTCCGTGCAAAATTGTCTATGTTGTTTACAACGAGATTTGCAAAGCGCAAAGTTCAATCGCACTGTGTCCACTTTCTTGTGTTTTCAACGGTATGTGTACAAAAGTGGAATGTGACAAAGCCATATTGCCAACAGCATTCGTTTGTCATTGTCTTACATGTACCCTCAATGAATAAACTTTGAGAATTCACTCACGTACATGTCTAGTAACTACATATCCCCTTCTGGTGCCCCGCCCCCTACTATGCCCTTCTTGATGACAACCCAGCCTTACTTGGTAGCTTTGGAGCCCCGCAGGTCAATGTTGTACACGGCTGCATCCTCGCCACATGAGAGAAACACAACGGGAGAGTCCGGCTCCAGACCAAGCTGTCAGGCAACCAAAACATGGGCAGAAAGGTAGTCAAAATTGGAACTAACCATCCTCTCATTAAACGTTCCTCTGTGTTCAGACTTTTGGAGATGCTCCCCTACTTGTAGTCCTATACATGTATAATCCTAACAAGTTAATTTATGTTAACCATCTCATTAATTACTCAAGATGATGTTGTCATCGCTTTTAAAGTGACGTATTAGAGAAGCACCTGTTCTTGTACATGTAACGTCTTAAGCAACGAGTCTCATACTCATGTACATGTACAATGTAGGGTTGTGGTTCAAAGTACGGAATGTATCGGTGCTTGGTTATGAAGAGTCGTAGATGAGTCCATAACCAGTTCCTACATGTACATGTGCATCAAAAGTTAATCACTCGAGTCAAGTCACAAATTATTCAAATGAAAAGTAACTAGCATTCCTCCTATTGCTCACACTGTTACTTACCACTGGTCTCGTGAAAGGACCTGGAATAGAACTTGTGATAGATGCAACAACACTGGCTTGTACTGAAAGTACGCGGTATTTATTCAGTGTACTGCACTTGCAATTTTTAGATATACATGTAACCTACATACATTGTATTCCTGGCTACTAGGAACAGATCAAGTCTACAGAAAGTCATGAAAGTAGATACAGCTCACAACTGATTAGATACAGAAAAAAAAAATAGAATGGTAACCAGGAATAAGCTTGCAAAGTCTAAAATTGGCGCATGTATTTGTAAATTTGGGCACAGTTTCAGTCCAAGAGTCTATTCGTGTTTAAACCTTTCCCTGTCAACTGTGTTTCCCTACCTTATGGGCGGCTCCCTTGTGTTGGACCAGTTTCTTGGTTCCTTTGCAGATGCCGGTGCTGGACAGCTCCCCCACACGGACTTGACCATCCCGGGCACAGCTGACCAGAGTCGTGTCCCCACTGAAGGGCATGAACTTAGCCTGCCCCAAAAGATTGATATCCAGACAAATTCCTGTCACATTTTGCATTCTCAGGTTCGGCTTTGTGACTGGAAACCCCCCCTCGATGAGAAAATTCCTGAACAGCATGAGGCTTTGTTAGAAGACGTTCCACTTTCCACATCACTTGAGCACAACTGTATGTTTAGTTTATCAGCCACCGGTAGACTGTGGCTGCATCCCAATCTGATGTCTAGAGCTGTGTCTAGGTCTTCGCTCCATTGGAAACACACAGAGATGTGCAGACAACAGACCGACATGTAGCCGTAGCTCTGGGAGTCCATTTTGGACATGGCTATGACTGGCCGTCAGTCTACAACTAAGGAATAGTCCATCGAGTCTACATGTAAGTGTTGACAAGAATTGCTTGGATGTACCCAAGATGAATGAAAACAAGATCCCCTTCAACCACTTTGTGATCATTCCACAACACACTTGAACAAGGTACATAGCTATTTTAACCACTCCCTGCCGGGAATTCCGGTACCGGACACATATGCTTTATATGCATGGCCGGGGTCTCCGAACTCGGACAAAGGGAACAAGGCCTTGTAACAAAAGACCGTACTCCGAACAAAAGACCGAGCTGCTGAGAATTACCGACATTTTTTCACTCTCAAAAGTGGAGACAATCTAGCCTTGTTTTGAAACAGTATACCACGGTTTTGGGCACTTAGTGCAAGCGGATTACCACCAGGGACAAGAGCGCTCCACCACTGCAGCGATGAGCCACATAGCACCGCTGCACACTAATCTGGCCCCTATTGAAAAGACTTCAGCAGCGCACTGTGCCAGGTTCATGAACAAAAGAAAGTTATATAACACCACAAAATCTGGGCTCTTTTTACAAGGCTGCAGGCCTGGCTGAAATACTCAGGCGTCAATAGATTTTGTCTGTCAGGCTACAGTGGACACCAGACAGTCCTTCACATGTTTGTAAGTGTCCAGTAAATGAAGATAGGAATTTTTAAAGAGTTTTGAAACAGAAAAAAATGATAAATATCCCGGCCCAGCATCATCAACACTGATAACTGCCCCAGCAAGAAGTGGTTAAACAGTTGAAAATACAAACTTTTTAGAAGGCAGGATAAGGTACCAAAACCACAGTCTTTCACAATGTTGGACTTTACAAACACTGACCCTTGATGGTCATTAGTTTACCATGTGTGCAACATTTCCTGCCCCACTGTCACTTTTTTTGGAATTCAGACGATGCTTGGGCAAAAACTCTGTTTACAAACTCATTCGAAATCACTCAAGCGTGGGGACGAGTGCAGACATCACCACACACTTCCTAGACCAGTCATCATGATGAATCATTACATTGTTCATGATGAGTTTTAAAATGTCCTCCATGTACGTTAGGTACAAGGAGGACATTTTTAAACTTTGAAATGGTTCAAAAGTAGTGGGGCATACAGGTATACATGTACATTTTGCAGCAAAACCTGACTTTAATTAAGGCCAGATGAAAAAAAGTCTATAAAACAGGTAAAACATCAAAAGGAAATTGGCAGATTATGAAAGGTTGCATGCCCACAGATTTCGATGGGCATTAAATACATTTACCACATCTTGAAGAAGTGACATTACAGTTCCAAGTGGCTTTCATTAATTCTAGGGAGCTACATGTAAATGTCAAGAGCACTGATCCATGGGCCTGTTGGTTTCACATGGATTCGAATCACGATCAGTGATCCCACGTTGGTTCACTGACACCAGAACGTACATGTATGGCACATGTACTTTATGGATGATGCGAACCAGCGCTGCGATCACTGATCAAGATCCTGATCTGCTTGAAACAAACAGGCCTCAAATACTGACTGGATAGCGCATCAAGATGGAGGGCGAAAGTCACAAGGTGCCATCTATAAAAGGCTCAAAAACTGGCTCATGCATGGGACTGAATGTAAGATAGCGGGACAAATTGCTGCACAATAAATGACAAGTCTCATAGTATAGGCCTTTACTTTGACAGGCTTACCTGAAAAACGTTGCTTCTGTGCCCACTTGGGTAAACAAGCACGGTCTTCTGTCTTGCCCAATCCCAGAGCACAATGCTGAGGTCATCACTCCCCGACGCAAGGAGCTTTCCCGATTGGTTGAAGTGGAGCGTGTTCACGCATCCCTCGTGGTGCTTCAGTTCGCAGTACTTCTCAAAGCGTGACACCATGTGCGCGCTGCCGATGGCCTTGTAGCAGAAGCTGAGTTGTTCCTTGGGCGCGCCAATCTGGCGGGCGCGCAGCATGGGTATGGCGCGCCAGCTGGGGTTGGGCAGCTGCTTGGCCAGGAGCTCGTCCTCCAGGTCGCTGCAGAGCTCAGCGCCACTGGTCTTGTTCTCAGCATCGGCGGCATCGCTTCCCCTCTCCTCGTTGCCCTCTCGCTCCATGTCCGACTCCGTCTCGCTGCTGTCGCTGCGCGATCGCTGGCTGCGCGTGCTGGAGTCCGTGCCTCGTCTCTCGTCCTCGTCGCTGCTGTCGGACCGGTCGCCTTCCCCCGATTCCTTGTTCCGCAGACGGTACGACCGTCTGGAAGGTCGCGACTTCCGATCCTTCAAGAACGACTCCGCTCTGAGACTGTCCAACAGTTTGAGGGACTTGCACAAGTTCTTCTTCGATGCATTTTTAGCATCATCGGTGGCCATTCCTCCTTCTGTCTCTCCACCCTCTGTTGATTTACCAGGGTTTTCTCCAGCTGTGGCAGCGTCTGTGTTAGACTGTTGCCCATCTACAGCTGTTGCATCCTCTGTTGCCTTTCCCTCTGGCTTTTTGCCAGATTCTCCAGTAGCCATTTTGTCCAATTTAGTCGAGTTCTTATCAAGGGACGCTCCGTCTGTCGTGCCCCCTCCCTCTGTGTGTCTGTCACTCACCTCTGGAAGAATTGTACTGTTCTCAGTACAGTTCTCTCCCATTTCCCCACTGTCTTTGCTCCCTAGTTTGTCACCGGGTCCAATGTGTCTGACTGCATTCTCCGCCAGCTCGTGTTCAGTAGTTCTGTCGTTGCCGTGATTGCGGCCCTTGTCATCGGTGTCCATGTGATTAGACACTTCTTTGTCACAGTCAGTGGCTATGTCCATGTCTTCATCTGCCATTGTGCCTCTGTGTCAGCGTATTACCTTCATCTGCACCTGTTGAAGTGACACATTCAGCCAAATCTAGATTTTCATGGCAATTAAAACAAGCGAAGTCACTACAACTTTCAGGATGTCAACAATCTTCTTTGCGAGGTACAAAGCACGTACAGCAATATACAGACCATTCGCACTTTGGCATCATGCACATGTTCACGTACCATTCAAATACTGACACACGAGTTGTACATGTCTTTGCCAACACAATTGGGTATATGCGCATTTATAGTTATCACACTGAACCGATCATAACTAGTGCAAACAACAGGTAGGCTGTCACGAGTTTGAAAGGGTCTTATCAGGTGCATGTTGATGCGTCACGGCTGAAATGACCACATCACCGCTTTGTGTTTTCTTGACGTCACTGCATTCCATTGACCTTTGACCTCTCTCCCTCCTCTACTCATTTCTTCCTGCAGTGTCTCTTTTTTTTCATTTAGGCCTATTCTTGTTCCATTTATCTTTTGCTAAAAATTATCATGCTTATGTTATTTTTCTCATCAAGTGGTTTTTCTCCTCAACCAAAGTTGGGCTTGCCCAAAGTAGGCACTGGACAAAGTTGGGACAACAGCACTCACATATCACATACACGTACTGTACACTCACATTTTGAAATGGGAACACCAGCCGAACAGAGAAAGCCAACAATTCTAAATCGACTGATCTGGCTCCGGGCTCTTTCATGGGGAGGAGTATTAGGGACCACGTACACTTTTTCAAAACTCAAAATGATAGTGCATTGCAGATACCGGTAGGACAGAAAATGTTTTGTTATTTCCTTACAAGATCTGCTCCCTAGGAGCAAAGGGGTCTAAGGAAAAAGTACTTTCAGTTCATAAGTGAAAACTAGAGGGAAAAGATGGATGGTTCCTTACTTAGGAACCCCCCTGTGCTTCAAGGGTAGCTGCAATCAATTTGTTTTGATACAAACCTTCAAAATGCACCTTTGTATCTAAGACAATCTTTTGTTTCACTATTTCAAAGGGTATTTTCCTGCCTTTTAGGTTTTATGCTAATGATGATTTCCATATTCATGAGCAACACTGTGATGCCATCCAGGAAGAAAACCTCAATGTTACATTAGTTTTTACACAAAAAGTCCTGTATTTTTGTAGATTTCCCTGGACACAGTTTTCTTTTCTGATTCCTTGTTGTTTATGTACACAACAAGAAGAAAGCATCAATCCCTCTTTCAGAAATGTTTTCACTAAGTACACTCAGGGTTCCTGATTTGAACAGAAACACCTACATGTATGCACTGAACCATGTCTTCCCTTGATGACTTCACAGCAACAGCGCCCTCAAGTGTCTCAGAAAGCATGAGTAATTTGAATCATTTAAAAACCACGGACGTATATGAAAAACCTGGACTTGCAACGCCTTTGTATGAAAAAGAAGCAAACCAGCGGCCATTTTACCGAGCCGAATACAAATGCGTGGGTTGGCTTCCTTCTATTGACGTCAGGAAGAACAAAGGCGGGCATTGCCAGGAAAGCTTTGTATTCGGCTCAGTAAAATGGCCGCGAGTGGATTCAATGACTCTATAAGCTGATTAAGGGCATTGCGAGTCCAGATTTTATTATACACGTCCGTGTTAAAAACATGCACTCTGCAATGCATTTAACCAATAAGAATGAAGAGTGACGAAATAAGAGATTTCATGTGCTGAAGAACAATACAAAGTTGAAGAAAAATTGTGTCTGAGAAAAATTCATTGCAGCTACATGCACATGTATACTTTAAGTTATAAAATTTCTTCTGGGCCTACACTTTCAGCCAAAACTCATTTTCACAGGTTCGATGGCTTTCTGTCTACAAACATAATCAGAAAATTAAATTCATGAATCATGCATCACTTGGGCATGTAACTGTGGGTCTCTGGTCAACACGTGCGGTGGCCGGGTGTAAAAATAAGGCAATCGACCCACAATAACCGCAGTGACTTGTATGGGAATGACTTCTCGATACAACTAAATTCTTGGCACCTGATCAAGTTCATGTCACTCGCAACAATGATTACAAGTTACAGCTGATAAAAAAAAATCTTTTAACAATAACATCACTTCTGATAATTTTCGACCCAACCATGTTAACATAACTAACACTGAAACTTGAAAAGAAATTACGACTTTATCTTTAAGCTCAACAAAGGCAAATTTGCTCAAACTTCAAAGATCATGTCATACCTTGCATTTCCTTTGTACCAGAAACGAACATGTTCAAAATGACTCACAGACTCCCAGCTATAAATTATCAACTATCAGACTTTGCCCAAAGTTAGTCATGCTACTAATTGCTAGTTCTGGAAACTGACTAGGCTCCAACAGAGCACTGGCCTCGAGGCTTACATATCGTACATGCATAGGCTTACGGCGCATGCATACATGCAACACTACGTAAACAATGTTCAGCTGTTAGTGTTAGGCCTTGTGTTACTCTGATATGTCCGCCAACAGGACAAAGTTTGTTTTCATTTTTCACATCATCAAACGAGTCAGGGAACCCCTAATCCTCACAACTCACAACCTTAAGAACCAAAGAGCACACTTCTGCATCTAAAGACATATTTTGAATCCGTAAAACAAAGTGTCGTAACACAGGAAAAACTTACACAAAATGACAATTAATGTCGAGGCTAGAGGACGGACGGGACTTTGCTGGTGTTTTAACAGAGCGCCCTCTGTTGAGACAATGATCAGAGAATAATGATCGTCACTTTTTTTGGAGTGCGCCTCCTCGCAGCTCTTAATAACAACTTAACAAGATGGCGGCGTCCAGGAGGCAGAAAGTTCAAGAATTGATGGATGAAAAGGACTCTATAGAAAAGGAAATTAAGGAGTTATTTGAAGTTTTGGAATCAGTAAGTAAGACAGGGAAAATCATTTCGCTGCGGCTTTTCCTCTGGAGAAGATTATTAGATACCCTAAACTAGTAAAAGTAAGACCAAGTCCTGCATGTCCTGGCCCTAGCCCTGCCAATTGACCTGAGGACATTGGCCCAATCATGCCAATGGGGCCGCATGGACATCCGGGAGTTTTGCAAAATGGTGGGTAGCAACCACACCGTACCGATGAAAAAACTGCAACGAACATGTGTGTATGTACTGTCTACTGATCAAAGAAAAGATTATGTAAACGGATCCTCGAACTGGCTGGTGCACACGTGTACATGTACGTCGCCATGGTTGCTGTTTTGCCAGAGTCCCGGATGTCCCCCACCCCTATAAGCCTTTGGCATGTTTCAGATGCGCATGCCCAGAAGATTTAACAGAGGGGAACAAATTCATGACAACAACGTTGCGTAATGGATGGATGCTCCCGATTGCTATTGTTGTAGGGGCCTGGACAATTTGTTCCCCTCTGGCTCTAGCTTTGTTAACATACTCACGCGGGGGCACTAAAATCTTCATAGTGATGCAACGGGAAATTGGCATCACGGTAGGGTTTGAACTCTGGAAATAATGTTGGCATTGCACCGGTACCAATTCATTTGCAGTGCTCTGTTAAACCCTCTTTGCGTCATTCCAGAAAGGTTGGTCAAATATGAATATTCTTTTGGCTGCAGCAAGGCAACGTTGGTATGCATGGACCCTTGATTGATCCCGAGGGGTATCCCCGCAGCGACATTGATGTCTACAGCGTCAGAACAGCCAGACACAGGATTATCTGTAAGTGCAGATTACCTGCCAAATGAATTAAACTACTTTGAAGTCAATTTCAATGATATTCCTTGTCAAATGACACAGGTCAGGTGTAATAAGGACAGAAAAAAATGTCACACATGGGACCCCAAGTCTATAGAATGACCCTCATGCACATGGCCCTAAATCCTAACAGGTTGGTAATAGGTGCATATTTTGACTAGTTACAACACCCACTGCAATACTCCCATACATGTATGTATGCACCACCTGCTTACGAGTGTGGTTCAACTGAAGTAATGGCTGCTGATCCAGGTCACTGAATTAGTGTATGCCCATACCTAGGGTCTGAAGGTTTGAATGTTGCCCAGGAAATCTGAGGATCACAACTGATGGGGAATATTACATCATCCGTTCCTCCCCCCACCCCCAGGCCTACAGAATGACCATAAGGCCCTCATGGTCCAGATTGAGAGCAGCCTCCACGACCTCCACGCCTTTGAGAGACAGCAGCGGGAGCAGGGAGGGAGCCTGCCCACCAACGGAGCGGGCAGCGCCGCCGCGGCACTGGTGCCGTTCGCTAGGATTGACCTGGTCACGGAGGGCTCACCAGCTGCAAATGCTGTGAGAATGCCCAAGGGCCTAAAGTTTTCAACCATTGTTTTGATCAATCAATCATGCCTGCTCCATGTACAGACTTGATCAGCAGCGATTCACACACCTTCTGTCTTGAATTCTTTTAGTTAAAGCACCTGTGTAATTCATGTCATGTTTGTACAAGATGCGCCTGTACATTTCACCTTTTAACCACACTGTACATCCTTCCGTTTTGTTCATTCCAGTGTTATCGCTGAAGAGCGTTTGAGATTTCTGGGTTTTTTTGTTCAAGAAGTTTTGGTTGTTCTCTTTTAGCATTGGAGAGGAGGCCATGTTTTAAGGTTTTTGATTAATGAACCTGAAAAATGCAACCATATAATCTATGCAGTAATTGATTAATCAAGCTACCCAATAATAATTGCAGGCCTGGAATTTGTCTTTCCGATCTTGCTGATCCTTGCGTAGGTAAACCATAAAATGAACTGCAAAGGAGAAGTTGCTGGGTTTAGATTTAATTATTACTACGTTGAACAAGGAAGTTGATAGAGATTATAACCAATGATCTCTGAGATAAAGCCATGTCTGAATTACTTGGCTGTGGCTTGAAAATGCGCACAACTGTATGGGAAGTGGTGCAGCCAGTCCCCATAGAGTTGTGTAATTCCAAGCCACAGCCAAATAACTCTTACACAGCCTTCTTTAAGTGTAGCTACTAGTGCTTTGGCAGTGAGAAGGCACAATATTCATAGAAATGGAGGCACCTTTGATAGGAACTGCACTTCGCTGGTTCACGAACGTCTATGAAATGCATGCCTACTACATGATACCAACAAAATGAACACTCCCCACCAACATGGCTGTCTTTCAACCGATGAGGGGGTGCTCCTGCTCAAGGTGGATTGAATAGTCCTGCTGCATTGTGGCTAGGAGTAATGCACACATCTATGGCAAATGGCTACAACCATTAGCCAAGTGCCTTCCATAAGTGCCCATGTAATTTGAAGCCGTAGCCACAACTTTGGGGCACAGCCAAAGTAGGGTTGATAGAGAACCAGTTCAGTATACATGTTCATGGACCCAAGGTCACAAGGTCAAGTTGTCTGAAAGTCATGGCTGTGACTTTCAATAACCTGTGTCCTCACAGGGAAGTCACTGTCAGTAGTCTTAGCCACTTCCCATCGATGAATGTCTTAGCCAGTTAAATCGGATGTAGAGTTTCATAATTCAACAATACTGACCAATTCACACCGTGTTCCCAACAAGTCTCACCTTTGATTCAGAGTATAAAGTGCATTGCCTTGAGCATCATGAAAAAATGGGTAGGTTTTCTTTGTCTCCTTGGACAGG
This sequence comes from Acanthaster planci, assembly GCF_001949145.1. The sequence continues at coordinate 2,152,786 of NW_019091384.1, read as the reverse complement.
GGTTACTAGTCGGAGATGAAATCATTGAGTTTGGCCACGTCAACACCTCCAACTTCAAATCAATGCAAGATGTCGCTGCAGTGGTTCAACAGAACGAAGGGGTGAGCTGGGCTCTCGTTATGCCATCCAAGATTTGCTGTATATCTGTAAAGTTCCAGAGTATGGCAATTTGGTGTTCCAGCAAGTTGGCAAATTTTGGCAAATTCAGGAAGATTCTTAGCAAACATAACTGAGAAGTTTAGGTGAAGGCAAAATGAAACGCACTCTCCTCAAAACAACAATATCAGCCTAATAGCACACCCTGATATAATAACACTATAAGTTGGATTCAGCCAAATTACAAAAATGTATGGAATCGAATTATTATTTTGTTTCATTTTCAAGGACCAGATTGTCAAAGAGTTCCAGGATTTTTAGGCCATCCAAGATGTTTTGGAAAGTTTTCAGAAAACTTGAGGAAAGTGCATCTGACGTGCTTACTTAGTATAAAATTTCCGTTTCCAGAAATTGTTGACAATTGTGATGCTGCGAGAAGGACAAGGTGTACAACTTTCTCTCAAGCCGCAGACGTGGAGTGGAAGGGGGCTGTTAGGGTAAGGAACCATGACTTTGGTAGGTGCTCCTAGGGTGAGGAACCATGAGTTTGGTAGGGGACTCCTAGGGTGAGGAACCATGAGTTTGGTAGGGGACTCCTAGGGTGAGGGACCATGAGTTTGGTAGGGGGCTCCTAGGGTGAGGAACCATGAGTTTGGTAGGGGACTCCTAGGGTAAGGAACCATGAGTTTGGTAGGGGACTCCTAGGGTAAGGAACCATGACTTTGGTAGGGGGCTCCTAGGGTGAGGAACCATGACTTTAGTAGAGGGCTCCTAGTGTGAAAAACCATGGCTTTGGTATAGGGCTCTTAGGGTAAGGAAGCATGACTCAGTCTTTTTTTACCTCCAACAAGGAGGCTATGTTTCAACCCATTTTTCTGTTTCACTTTTCATTGAATATTTCAAGAAATCAAGGATGAATTTTTCTTGAAATTGAATAGTGAGCCACAACTTTATAAGATTCTGATGATGTGACATCATGATGACATTACTAAATGCAATTTTCTTTCGGAAATATCTGTAAGCATCGGTCTGATGATTGATTCAAAATGTGGTGGAAAGATAGATAAGATGACAGATATTTGAAATCAAGATTGATTGTTTTGGGGTTCTTTTGTCATTCGTAAAAGTGGGCACACGTAGCATGCACTGCAGTGTGCTATGCGAATAGCAACCTGTACTGTAGTTACATCTTGGCAGTGGTATGCGCTCTACTAAATGTCCTCTGTGCAGCTAATTTTAGGAGTGCTCCTCTATTGTTTGCACCAACCAGATGCCCTTTTTGCTTTACATACCATACACCTGTTCCTTGCACATTTCCTATTTTGTCCTTCTCGATCACAGGTGCAACATAGTTCCAATTAAGAAGTGAACTGGTGGCAGCATCCCCGGTGGACGTGGAAAATCAAATGGATTCTCTTCAAGCGTTGTGAATCGGCCAGTCACAAGGACTGGGACACCTTTGCATGAGAGTGAAATCCAGGGCTGGATTATCCAATAGACACAGTATGCACCGTGCCCAGGGCCCATGAGAAATAAAGGGGCCTGTAGCCAAGTTGAAGGCTTGCTTGTACAATTGCACAAATCTTAAACCAAAAAGCATTCACAGTTTTGTAAACTTTCGGCAACTCACTTCAATCTCGGAACGGCCTCAAAGTGTCCGTCTAATTTTATCCGTCATATTATCAGAGCTCAGCGTCAACATGGTATACAAAGCTCCACTGCTGACCAGTGCTGTGAAATTACAAGGGCAGAGTGGGGCCCATGAAGCACTTTTGCCTAGGGGCATAAAGAACAGTCATCTTGCCGTGCCGTTTGTACAATAAAAAGACCCAACAAACCAAAGAGCCACTCTCACTACAAGATAGGATTGTCAGTAAGATTTGAAACTTGCACGGTGGAGTCTAGACAGAGGTTTGTGGATACACCATGTGGAATCAATCTTTTGATGTTAGAGTGGTGGTTCTGAGATTTTCAAGACAGTGAAAGATTTTGTTTCAAAGGAGTTCGAAACTCACACCATGTACTGAAAAATTCAGTCTACATTTTTAGTCCTTGTTACTGGTTTATTACTGCTTTTATGTAGATAAAAATGGCAAACATTATTTTTATTTTGCACAGCACTGGCATAGTTACGATTATCAATGAATCTTCTTCACAATCGGCCAATATTCATTTAAAACACCTGAAACTTTATGGTGATTTTAAACGTTGTATCTGTGTTGGCCATGTGGGATTTTCTCATACATACTGTACATTATTCTCACTTTAGTTATCACTGACGAAACTTGTAAGACAGCTTTTAAATCTGTACATAAAAACTGTACAAACCAGCTCTCTTTTGGAACCTCCCTGATCATGCATGAATTCGAAAGTCCAAGCATAGTTTGGGCACTATCAAAGTGGTCCAGCATGTTGTACTAATCTCCTTGATTTCATGGACCGATACATCCACAAAGTTTGGTCAAACTGTAAAATGGGAGCTTATTTCTAACGCTGACTGTCTCGATGCATTCACCATAGAAAGAATCCTTGACCCCTCCTTTCACTTAAAAGAATTATGTCTAGGGTCCCCCCCTCCCACTGGATACGCCACTGTCGACCTTCCACCTCCCAAAAAGATTGAGCATTACCTGAATAAATCCCTGCATCACATACAAGTGCACAATTGTTTCCTTTTGTTTATGGTATGGTACTTCTGTTTACCGTTGAATAGAACTTTTATTTTGCAATGTGGCAGTGATGGCATGCATTAGAAGAGGCCTTTCAGTCAATCAAAAAAAATCCCACTCATCCAAAATGTGGCCATGGAAGGCATACATGTACAGGTATATGACAACTTATCATGGCTCATGCATATTAATGATTGAGAGTTGTAACTCTCATTGGTCCATTCACCATCACAATGTTTGTAACTACCCAGCAAGTACACACGCGAGTACCTTCATGTACACAGAGGTTACTTAAAGACATTGCTGTCCATGGATCATTTATAATGTACCTCCACAGGAAATATGTCTGCTTGGCAATTAATCAGCCTCAAAAGACAGAAAAGCTAAAACCTAGTAAATAAAATGCGATAAATTCAGCTGATATATCAGCTGAATTTTTAAGCACTGAAGAATAAATTTGTCACGAGCAGATAACGTACCAAATCAGATAATGTACAACCAACAAAACCACTTTAAAAATAAGAAATGTACTGATGTTTCAGGAAGCTATTACAACTTATCAACCTCTGGCACAGTTTCTGAACTTTGACGATACTGGGCAAATGAAATCAACCAACCAAGGCTTATGTTACAGAGGCAAAACATCCCTTCCTTGGAATTCCCTTCCTTAGAACAATCGAAATCAATGTTCACGGGCATTATTAGCATCCGATGCTCTTCACCTGAAAAGAGCCAGCAGTGGTCTTCCCCCAACCCATTTTCTCTTGATATTGTTGATTTTTTAATTCATCCCGAGCCCTGAAGCATTTTTCCCGTAATGTCTACAATCAAACTGGCACTAAATGCATAAACATCAGACCCACCTTTCAGATCCATGTTTCCGAGAAGACTCAAAGATGTCTTTCCCACTGACGTGCTCAATGAAGGGCCATCAGGTCAGGCTGTGGACAATAAAACGACTGCATGCACACGACCTAACGGCAAAACCTTGTGTCGGATTGAATTGCATTATCTGTACTCCTAAAGTCTATCTGGACATGAAGGCAAGAGTTCCAAAGACATCAGGCATGGGACAACCAAGATCTTTTGAAGTGAATTCTGCCGGCGGCGCTGAGATGGTCCCCAACCCCCCCCATTCAAAGATAAGCTTTTCAAATTTGAACTTCTGCATTCTTGTTAGCAACTGACAAAACTCTTTGAGTTTATATTTAATGCATAATATTTAGTTTGATGTTATACATAGGTACTTTGTATCTACATTGAAATGATCATAGTGGGTACACAATTACACATCATTAGACATAAAAAGCAAAAATACAAGTATTTCATTCATGGTAAGCTAGTAAGCACTGACGTTACACTATGGCTAAGACCACAGTACTCATGGCAAGTATTTCTAGGACTTCCGACATTTTCTGTTCGTGCTCCAAAAGATAACAGTGAAATTCTTTTACGTCACTTTGCCTTGACAGTGTAAAATGATAACACAGAGATATGTGAGGTTATGGTCCCTATTCTACATCAAAACAGTTTTCCCTGCTTCCATCTTTTTTTCCAACACAGCGCTCATTACACTTATCACTGTAATTGGGCTTTTCATTTTGCACTAAAACATGGATGAGGGTTGGTTGGCCCAGGTTGGATGATGTTTAACTCTTCATAACATTTTGACTTGCGTCTAGGGCATTGATTCATCTTGCCACGGCAAAACGTTTTACACTTTTCAGTAACACATTTTCTTCATTTGTTTGGAATACATGACATAATTGGTATTTCATTTCCTTTTACAATGGAACAATTCTTTTTTGTATGATGCCTCCTTGGAGAGGTTATAACGTCCAACACAGTACAAATTAGATTTGAGTGCGACTTCGTGGTGAAACATCTTACAAACTGCCACTTGCTTGTAAGAGATATTTTTCGGAGATCATTGAAGGTGATTCCGCATTCAGAATGGGCTGAACATGATACATGTATATTCATCAAGTTAATAACAACAAACAGTGTTTAACCACCACACGGATACGGTTGTCACAAAGCGTCAATAAATTGTTCAATATTAACTTGATGTGGCCTCTGAATTTATACATCTACAGAGGTTACCTACAGTAACTGGCATTCACAATTTCAGCTAGACAATGAGCCCGTCTGCCATCCAACAAGAGAGGGCGGTCTACTTGGCTTTGTATGTTGTGGTAGTGGTCATCTGCTGCACATACCCAGATTGAACGTGGGTCCCTGTCTGTGAACAAACCACACCCAAAAAGTCATAAACCTGAACTCTCACTTACAACTAAAGATTCTCAAAGCACTAGTGTTTCCTTTTAACTTCAGATGCCTTCCAGCACACGATCGTCTTCATGCCACGTACTTAAGTATATGGGCATTTGACAGTACATGCACGAAGTTAAGATTGCAAAGTAAAATAACTTCAGATTATCGCTGTTTAATAAAGATGAAAATACTCGAAAAAGTACTTTGCCAAGTACTTTCCAAGTTCCAGTACTTTTCTCCTGAAAACTTGAATTTTACAAAACTGGGAGGTAAGGTGGAAATCTTGCGGTAGCACCATGCAAGGATACAATCTCTTTTGTGAGTCTGTATGGTTCTGAAAAGAACCGTTAGGAACTCAGAACCATACAGACTCACAAAAGAGATCGTATCCTTGCACGGTGCTACCGCAAGCTTTCCTCCTCAGTTGTCTGTCACCATGAATAGCTTGAAATCCCCAAACTGGGAGAGTCTGAAGTCTTGCGTTTCCTTTGTAATCTGATCTTTGTGCATGTACCGTCAAAGGCCGGCATACTCCAGCTATATTCCCTCTTAACCAGTTCAATATTTGGCAGAGAACATTGGTACTCGAAAAATACTTCACTACAACACTTGCAACCTGTACTGGGGAGGTTTGGAGACGGTTCCTTACCACCATGGAAGGGCTGAACATGGCCGAGCTGTCCTTGCCTACCAGATGACCCGGCTTGATCTGGCCCTCCGCCGTCACTCCGATGTGGTGGTTGGCCGGGTTGAAAGATTCCAAGGTGACGAAGCCGGTCATGGTCTCGTGGAGACGGAACCGGCAAGAATGATCCCCGTTGCCCTGATAAACAAGTTAGATGTTGAAAAAGCTGTTCCAAATTAGGAATAACTTATTCTTATTGACTCTTCCTGAATGCAAATTTATTCATTTTTGTGCATGGTGAAATTTTTTTTCAATGGTGAAATTGCCATACAAATTCGTACATGACCAATTCATTTCGTCTTAGACATCACAGAGATGGTTCGGTGAAATATCGATGAGTGTGTCTGTTATCACAGTGACCAGATTCAATGGAAAATTAGGTACCCTCCCACCCCCTAACATCCACCCCACCCCCCTGGTGAACCTCTGAATACATCAATGTCTCTCACAGCTGAAATCTGTGAATGGAAAACCAGCTCATCGGTACGTACATTTCCGACCATGTTGCCACCGTGGTTTGCGATGTGACATGTGGGATAGATGGCACTCCGTAAGATGACCATATTATGGCCACAGTTTAAGACAGTGAAGTGAGCTGGAAGGAGAGGGGAAAAGAGAACAGAAATGGGACAGATATATCAAGAGATGTTCAGTCAGTACAGGTTTATGTTGAGAGGATGGTGGAAGTGACAAATTCATGATGAAAACGTGTGTTGTGGTGACACCCACGTCTCTGGATAATTTGACTATAATTTGGGGGTCACCCTTTAAGGAAGAGACAAGCACTAGTCACTCTGGAATAACTCGTAACATAGAGGTGTGCATGGTTCTCATAAGAATTTCATTTTGTTTACAGGAAAATAATACGTTCTTGTATTTAGAGGAACTAAACTTTTGGTGATGCAGAAATACACAGAGCGGACTATCTCACGCGTTACTACCGCTCACAGTTGGGTGCCGCTTGGTTCAAGATTCTATGTCTCCACTGCGTAACCTGTTTGAAATCATGCCTATGTCCCTTGTGTTAACCTTTACGTGTGGATCAGACATGGAAATGGATACCAGTGGGAAAAAAAAGAAAACCTCAATCCAGGACATTTTGCCTGGGCTAATGTAGTGATAAATGCATCATAAATCCGGCAGCTTGCCTGCAACAGTAGCCTAGAAATAACAATCCGCTCCGAGCGGAAAGAAAGACAGGCGTGTTTTTTGGGTACCTACCATATAGGCCCGCCATGAGGTGCGCAAGTATACGCACGTTTCACACAGAGCACACTGAGTGCGTGCAACTAATTTATTCCGGCATGTATGGTCTTTGCATACACGCAGAACGCATGCAAGAACCTGCTTGTAACCACCTGTCTTTCTTTCGCCAACTGGGGGTGCACTTCAGCTCGGGGCGGATAATGTGTGAACGCACTTAGAAACAAGTCTCACAAAACAAAGTGGTGCACGGAATCTAAAAGCCTGGGTATCCTCAGGAAAAAAATTGCACATGCCTGGTGGACAAGAACGGGAACTGCTTCACCCACAAGGCAACCACCGGGTGGTACTGTATAAGCGTGCTCATTATGTGCACCAGTGATCTTTGTGTACAGCGTACATGTATATGCAAGGGCACTGAGCATGGTTGCAGCAATGGAACTCGGGTCTCTCTCCAGCCTTTCCATTTGTCACCAATTGAGGGGGCTATTCTTGCATGAAACAGATACCTGATGGATCCCCAGGCGCTGCGTTGGCACCGAGAGCTCCGGTGTTCAACACCTGCAGGTAGCGACCCGTCTCCTTGGATTGCAGACGGATCACGTTACCACTGTTGAACATCATCTGAGAATCAGAATACAGGTACGTTAGGGCATTCAAACCTTTCTTTTCAGTCAGTTTATAGCATATCGCTTTGATTTTTTTTGGACAACTGACTGGTTACTCCACTGTCCTTTACAAGGAAGAAGTCCTCTCCTGGGGTAATAAGCAATCAGAAATCAAATACTATGATAATGATGCCATGTTTGTCTTGTTCCCTGTAGACTAACTGGCAATAATAATACAATTTCATATGATCAAAGGGAACTGACTATTTTTCTCTCTCAGCCTCAGTTCGGTTACATTGGTTTGAATGATAGAAAAGCAAGATGGTTGGCCCATGACAGAGGCCTATGGTGTGAACTGGACGGTGCTGTTTACATATTAGATTAGCGTGCCATTTTTTTGGATGGTATACCGATGCCAACTGCCGAGTAGCTGTTTCGTAACGGGGTAATTCCAGAAATTAGAACTCCATTTTTTTCCGTGTCCCTGTCACATCTGATGTATTATTTTGTAAATTCAGCACACATTTTCTCATTCCAAAGAGTGATGAACTAATGCGAATTATCTGCCAAACAAATAGTAATAGTTTGAAATCAATCCCAGTGATATTTCCATGTCAAATAACAAAGGTCAGATGTAACAGGGACACAAAAATGTCACACTTTTGGACCACTAATGTGTGAAATTAACCAACCACGTCATGTTTTCCACAGATCAAGGCAGGTCATGCACATCACAAGTCCATTTTTCCCAAGTCAAGTCAACAGGCCTTGACGTCCCGCTTTGTTTACATGCGTGCTGCGTGCAAGGGATTGATGGACAGTGTATCACCTCATTACCCAAGGAAAGTACACACGTAAACAAAGTGTGGCCTCATCAGGACAGAAGGTCTATTCAAATTCATTAAAGTCAAGCTTCAAATCATTTTCTCAGTCGCTCAAGTCGCGTCACAAGTCTTTGTTTTCGTTCAAGCCGAGTCAGGTCTTCTGGCTATTCCCCGCAAGCCATCTTAACTGGGGCTACATTCTGTAAAGCTGCTTAGGGTGTCCAAAACGTATCGGCTGTGGCTTGAAATTACACATGAATCTATTGCTAGTGAATCATGCAAGACGCTTTTTTAGCTGTTCAATTAGAGCTTGTATATCGACTGACAATGAGGTCACTCGTGTAATTGACTATATACTCCGAGAATCTACAAGTGACCAGGAGCTTGTGTATGGACTGACAATGAAGTCACTCGTGTAATTGACTACGTACCCTGAGAATCTGCAAGTGACCAGGAGCTTGTATATAGACTGACAATGAGGTCACTCGTGTAATTGACTATGTACTTTGAGAATCTGCAAGTGACCAGGAGCTTGTATATGGACTGACAATGAGGTCACTCGTGTCATTGACCAAGTACTCCGAGAATCTGCAAGTGACCAGGAGCTTGTATATATGGACTGACAATGAGGTCACTCGTGTAATTGACTACGTACCCTGAGAATCTGCAAGTGACCAGGAGCTTGTATATGGACTGACAATGAGGTCACTCGTGTAATTGACTATGTACCCTGAGAATCTGCAAGTGACCAGGAGCTTGTATATGGACTGACAATGAAGTCACTCGTGTAATTGACTATGTACTCCGAGAATCTGCAAGTGACCAGGCCTCAGAAATAGCCCCTTGTTCCTCTGGTAACTCACTGACACTAGTGACCGACTTATGCCAATCTATATGCGTTTGATAACCCACCACTTTCCCAAAATATGCGAGTAAGAAAGAAAATTGTCAGTGTTAGAGTAGAGTCCGTCACAAGTCCTTTCACAAGTCCAGTCGCAAGGCCAGTCATAAGAAACAAGGTGAACAATGACAAATGTCACAGCTCATTTGAATAGCTTGTGAATTGGCTCAAGACTGAATGACTCGTGAATTTGTGACGGACTTACAGGGACTTACAGGGACTCGTGATGGACTCGAATAAAACACTGGAAATGGTTCAGTTTTTGTTTAATGATGAGCATCGGTAATCTCTAGAGGGCACCGCAATCAGTCAAAAATTATACATGTACGTAACATACATGACTGGTCATGTACATGTAGTTCAGCTGATGTAAGTTTCATGCTAGTGAATCCCATGTGACCATGTTTCAGCCAACCAGAATAAAGAATGATCAAGAGGCGTATAATAAACCTCCTATAATTGTTCCTTTCACTCACAATTGTTGGAGAGTTTGCGTAGCGGTCCACTTCGTGTTGTACAGTATTTGCAGCTCTTCCCACGGCCTTCTCTGCCGACTTGAAGAGCCCTCCTAGAGATCTCTGAAATCACGACAAAGGATGAAAACAAAAGAAAATGGAAAAAGTAATTCATACCAAAACTAAACCGGTGCTTCGGTACTTTAACTTAGCAGCTTCACGTACGCCAGGATTTCTTCACAATACTAACTCAACCTGCATGTAGCTTTGGGATCAATTTCGCTGGGAAAAGGTGATTTTGTTTCAAAAAAAAAAAGATCTATCAGACAAAGTTTTACAGTGAATTCAAACAACACGCATATTAATTCGGAGAGTCATTTTACAGTATTTGTATGGTGATTTCCTATCGCAACCTCCATTTTGCAAAACTCATGGGCCACCCATTGACATCGCAGTTGTGCTCATGTGAAAATTGGCATTGGAACAGAAACCAAAAAAGTTAAAATAACAAAACAAAAATTGCAAATGAAGTTTGAAACTGAAACACAAAAGGTGTAATTGTGTGTAATCATGGTTGAAGCAAGCACTGGCACACGGATAGCCTGTCCTTGCCTTTCAAATCTGTGGCCTGGGTTCGAATCCCACACACGCTTACATGTGGATTTGCTTTTCAGCATCATGCCCTGATGCCAAGGGCTTTCTCAGAAACATCAATGATTTTCTTGTTTCATCTGCATTGAACATTACCTTTTCTTTATATTTAAGAACCTGTCTTTTAGTGTGAGCCATCATCGAATGATTCAAGTTCAGTTACTGAGGTCAGTCGTATGTGCAAGTGGGATGAATTGGAGAAAAAACTAAGAAGTGGGCGTTTTGGATACTCACTCCAAACTGGCTTGAACTCGAGGATTGCACTACCACAGTCTGTCCAAAGTGAAAGGAAAGAAAATAAAGTTGTAATCATGGATGAATTTCACAGAAGTAGTAAGCATGGATGGCATGGCTGTACCTCCATAAGGATGGGGGGATTTTCTTTCTTCAACCCGCACTACAAAGCCAGGATTATGCCGCCCTCCGTATCGAGGCTACTGTGAAATCCGTTAGCAACACACCACAGTGCACAGTTGCAGTCTCCACAAAAATATAAAATACGTTGGGTGAAGCACAAACCACCAAATACAAAAGCATCTCCATGACACCCCTCCCCTTTAAATGAAATATTTGATGGTACATATACATGTACATGCATGTAGATTGTGAGTTTACAGAATTTATAAGCATTTAATAATCTAGAATCTTGGACCGGTCTTCTCAGTGAGAATATGATGGGCCAATTTCATAGAGCTGCTTAAGCACAAAATCTGCTTAAAGCACAAAAAAATCTTGCTTAAAGAACCAAGGTTACCAGCTCAAAATCTATGTAATTGTCAGGCTAACCAAAAGACAGGTGAATACCATTCCAAAACAATATACACTTTTGGCTGGTAACCTGATTTGTCGAGCATCATTTTTTCATGCTTAAGCAAATTCTGTGCTTAAGCAGCTCTATGAAATTGGCCACTACTTTTTTAAGGGATGCTCACGACATTCTGCACGGCAGATACTAGCATCTCTTGACAAATTCTTCTTGGCAGGATTCCTTTCGACAAATTCTTCTCCATGTACGGTGCATGTACATGGATAGTAAGGAGATTGTAGAATTTGCACGAGAAAACTCTGTTGGTAATAATCTTTTTTTGGGGGAGGGATCTACATGTAGGTGAGAAGTCTTGAGTCACTAATCATTCCTTTTGTAGTACAGATACAAGTAGACATACGCAAGTGTCATATTGAGACAAAATTGTGAAAAACCATGCTAAATACATTTATGTAAGCACCAACTGGGCTATTGTACACATGTACATTTATAAACACCTTCAACATTGACAAACAGAGACTGGGGCAAGAACGGAATGCCATTTGAAGAAGTAATCGCATTCACATGTTCTCTATGTCTCTATTAACACCGTGATCCCTTTTAAGGATCGTCAATGTACCGCTTTTCCTGGGACGGGCCACTGAACGGACACTGTTGTGGTATTTTTTAACTTATAAAGAAGGATTGTTACACCCCAACTATAGCGTTTGTCCCATCTACACGTGTAGTTGGGAAAGTCCCAACTGTGATGCTGCAGTTGGGCTGGCCCAACTACTGTTGACCAATTTCTATAGAAAATTTCTCAACCTTATCCACGTTTTTGCATCTCACACTTGACACAATTCATCTAAATTAGGGATCTTCATCTTTGGCACATGCTGGGCACATGCACACTGGACCTCTGTGCTGTAGTTGCGACGGCCCAAATATAACACTTTAGTTGGGACTGATGATATGGTTGGGGCGCAACAGGATCACTAGTCTTTGAGATCACCTTGCCCCATTATAAAACCTGCCAAAAGAGGGGAAGTAACGCCCCCCCTCCCAATTGAGAATGGGAGAGGGGCTCTGGTCCCCTGCCCTCCCCCCATTCTGCTGCCAGTACCAGTCCATAAATCTTGGCAACGGCTGAAAGTAACACGTCCCTACGAACACCATCAGCATGGGCTTGCGGCTAAGGCTGTTGCACACAGATGCATGCATTACTGTCAGCCACAGCCAGTATTTCCAGGGTCCTGACGTAGCCTTAAACTGCTTGGCACTCACTGTTTTTTGTGGAGTGTAACCTGCCTGCAGTTGGCCCTGGGGAGGCGGTGCTGGGTAACCGGGCTGCGACTGATACCCTTGCTGGGGCGGATAACCTTGCTGTGGTGGATATCCCTGCGCTGGGGGGTACTGTGGGTTGTAGGGCGGGGGCTTGGAGTAGTCTGGGGGCTGTGCCATGATGTAGCAGTTCCTGATGCAAACGTTCAGAAAATGTATTCAGGAGCATTTTCACACACTGTTAGTTATTCCATTAAGTGCCATGTCATACACAGACTTCAATAAAGCCTGAAAGGAAAAGGTCGCATGGCGAGCTTCTGAAACCCTCGCAGGGCCTACCAATGAGGACCTCACATCAGGCTGCCCTTTCATGTTCTCTGAAAAATGGTTTTTAACTGAAACCATCCGGAGAAACACTCATGTCAGAATTTCATCTTTGTTTTCTTCAAGTAATAACGTTGGACAGTCACTTGGCGATGACAAGGATGAGTAAAAAATTAGAAAAAAATTAGATTTCACTAACGACATTTCAGACATTCTCCTTTCCAGGTCTCCTTGTAAGAATGTAAATTACATACATACAGTACTATCAAGACCCTTGGAAACTTCACTCACGCTAGCCATAAGTTATAGTACGGAATATCTACATGTAGCAGCATGTACATGTAATTTCAGTGAGTGTGTATTGTCTCTGGCAAATCCTGGACACAAAATGGACAGTCTGTTCAGACACAATTTTTCTGCAACTTTATTCTCTTCTTCAGTATATAAAATAATTTCAAATCCAGAGCGCACTTTTTATTTAAATCATCCATGCTTTCCTGAAAGCTGAGGGGGCTGCTGCTGTGATGTCATCCAGGGAGGACATATTGTTCAGTGTATGTATCGGCTTTTCTGCTCCAACTGTAAACCAAGAATATTTACTTACTGAAATTATTTCTGTGAAAAGGATGGTTGCTTGCTCCTGTACACAACAAAAACACAAAAGAAGAGAAAATCAGTATAAACACTTTAAAATAGTGAAATTGAAAATGGGGTTAACGAGACATGTAACTTAGACTAGGCCTACATACAATATAAGGTGCACTTTTGAAGGCTGTAGAGATAAACAATTCAGAGCTTTTAATTGTATTTGGAAGGAACAGAAAAGAATGTGTCCCTTGATTTGCCTTTCCCTCATTGGCTAGAAAATGGGAAAAAACACAGAGGGATTTGGAGGGAGCCATGTCCCTAGTACTGGTCTCCCTGCATTCACCCTTCCCTGTCCCCTACCATGACCATGCCAAGGCCTGCCATCATTCTTCTTCAACCCCAGCCATGCAGCCCTCAATTCATCTGACATGTCTGATATTCCCAGTCTGCCAGTAGTACACAAAAAACTACCCTAGGCCTAGCGCCTAACTCGAAACTGTCATTAGTCATGACTGCGGTCCCTTTTTTCATGTTCAGTAGGCCAGTGTTTCATAATTACATGGCCCCTGTTGTTTGCCTGCCAATGTTCTTTTTAATTTTTCTCATGACTTTCCCAACTTCCTTCCTCATTCTCCATGGTTATCACCATCGCTTCTCACCATGCTTGTCCGCACAGACGAGGTTTCACTCAGTCTGTACATGTACACCCACATGGCACATGTGCCAGTTGTGCAAGTGCGGAACATGCAGTGAGAAGTTCCGTTTCAAAAATCAGCCTGATCACTGTACACTTTGTTTATGTCATTTAAGGCGTAGGCCTTCCATGATCAAACCAACAAACCTAATGATTTGAGTCGACCTAGACGTACCTGCCAATGTCTGCCGACTGTAATCAACTAACTTTAAGCTTGATATGAAGCACCGACAGCCCGAGCAGCGAAATTTATCAGTAGTTCGCGTTTTGATATTTATGCATGGCTTTGCTGAGTTCGTGACGTCATCTAGGAGTGCTTCCGGTTGGGTCGTACCGGGTCGGCCAATTTACAGGTTGCGGGAAATACGTGGAAAAGTGCACGCGTCCGCGCTTGGTTTGTCCAGATTATTTGGTATTTTGGCACTTTGTCGAAGTATTTTAATTAAGGAGAAACAGTCATGAGTTCTGAGACAAACACAGCAGCCGTGCCCACGGCGTGTGAAGATGTGCAAGGTGATAAACGATGGATAAATATGGTAAGAATTGGGTCGTTTATTTCTTTATTTTTACCTTTACCAGTAGCGGTATGTAATGTACATACATGTTACGCCCCAACTATAGCAAAAGTCCCAACTGTAGTGCTGCAGTTGGACTGGCCCAACTATTGTTGACCAATGTCTGTGGGAAATGTCTCAACATTATCCAAGTCAATGTGTCTCATACTTGACACAATTCATCAAAAATGTGGATTTAAAAATGAACAATGACCTATTTTGAGATTATTGAGTATTTTGAAAATTGCACATTGTTGGGGATCCATCACGAATTCGCCCGATAACCAGACAGAAACCCAGCATGACCATAAATGTCAACCTCCCAAGCCAATGAAGCCCACTGATAAAACTGTTCAGCAATATGATTTCTTCACTGGTAAAAAATATTGACAGGAATATTGGGAGGCACTTATGATTACAGAGGACTCCACACAACTACGTAGTACACATGAATTTGAGTTTCCAGCTGCTTGATGTAGGCCTACTTGAGGCTGAGGGTTTTAAGAGAGCATCTCCTCACCCTCCCCAAAAAACCGTGTGATTAAATTAGGAGATTTTATAAACTTCAACACAGTCTAGCTTTCTGTCCATTGCTGTAAAATCCAACCCGTCACTGCTGCACTCTAATGATTTGCCGCAAGCGGTGTGTGACTGGACAGGGAACCAGCCAAGGGCATTGTTCATTACACGGAGCTGTGACACAAAACAGCCGTAATTTTCTACAACAACTTAGATCAACAGGTACTCCAGCAGATCTGAACAAAATTTGTAAGAGCTGAAGTCTGGGTGCAAACTAGACAGGTGCTCGTGCAGGCTACCATTATTTAACCATACAAAGGAGTTTGTGTAATGTACAAATTGGGCCAAAATTCGTCTGGAGTGGGAAAACGGCAGAAATAGGCAACATTTTTCTACCAAACAAGAAAAAGGATAGTTTTCTACAATTAGCAACCTAGTCGAAAGTTTACCCCGTAAGTAGTGAACATACCAGTGCAATACTCTCATAAAAATCAAGCGGATGTTTAGTTATGCCCCGGATATCCCGTATAAAATTTTGCGAAAGAAATCTTATGAATCGGGACAGGGCCCAGTATATGACAGAGGGATATACGTCGGGCCCTGTTTGTGGGTCTACCATACAATCTGTTGCCTGCTGCTAGAGGAAGCCTTGTGATTGGTCAGATTGTGCAAGATTTGTGACGCACCAGGCCATCCAAATATCGTAATACTCAAGACTGATCATATATCAGTAATGGGACCATCCTCTTTCTTATTTGTACTTGTTCAATGTACCCAGTGGATAACAATTGTCAATGCATTATTTGTGCCTGTTTTTGAACGCATTTAGAACATCATTGGTTATTGGGGGACTGGGATTCAGATTTGGATTTCCTGACTCGCATGTTTTAGACTTGGACTCAGACTTAAACTGGTAAAGTTCAGACACGGAGTGCAGGACTCACTACAGTGTACAGCACTGATGTATGTAACTCAAAAATCAATAACTGTGCAAATAACAAGTTATTGTTGCCGGTAGATCACGCAGTATTTTACATGTACATGTACTGTACTGTTTAACTGCATAATATTCACGCAGCTGCATAGAAAGATGGATTTTCACATTGCTTTCAGACTTGCGAAGAAAGCTTGAGTTGGAAAACTGCTTGGAAAGCTGTGCATGAATGAACAGTGTAGGTATTTTCCGTCTGCTGACAGAACCATGCTTGAGCCTTGTCTGTGTATGTTTTTTTACAAGTTGTCTCACCTTTGTCTCATATCTTCATAACAGCATGAGCGCTACGTCGCTGATGCCAAGGAAAAGGAGCCGGAAATCCTGTTTGTAGGGGACTCCTTGATCCAACTCATGGCACAGTTTCAGGTAAAAATGATCTACCAGACCATGTCGAGTCGTGCTCTAATCGTTGTGGTGCCAACGTTGCTCTGCCAGTTTGCCAATTTAGAAAAGACCTGCCAACTGGGCTTTGATGGAGCCAACTTTCCCAATTTGGTATTCCCACCGATGGATGTGTCACTTTACAAGTAGTTGAGCCTGTCACAAGTCAGTGACAAGCGCCGGTGATGGAACAAGTTTCAAAGTTCGGGGGCCAGTTGTGAGACCATCAGGTGTCAACCATCAATAGGCCAGTCTATTGATCGGCACTGGTGGGGGCCATGCCACCTCAGTCAAAAAAGTGAGGGGCCGGTGTTTCCCCCCCCCACCCGCTTCCACCCCTAGCGGTGATCATTGAAGAACTGTGCCAGTGGAGTGCTCTTGGACTAGTTTGTGGGGACTTAACTTCATCACAGAACGTTGTAGACATACCTGTATGACCAGCTTTGCCAACTCGGACAACTCACCCCCACCTTTTGTTGTTCAAGCATGCTTGCCAAAAACAAGACACGCTATTGGACACTATGGAAAGATATATATAGATCTACAACTGAACTCCATTTCAAACACCCTGAAATGTTTCTTATAAATAGAAGTTTGATATCTATCCAGTATGCAGGCACATGTACGTGTACGTGTGTGGCAGGTGTTTCAACTCTGGCTTGTTCTAGAGTTTTTTATCATTGATTTGGTGCTGGTAATTGAACATCCAAAATCAAATCACTTGTCAAGATGCTTGTTTTGCCAAGAATTTGAACATTACTGCATTTTTTCTGTCAGGTATGGACAGACCTTTTTGAGCCCCTACACTCTCTTAACTTTGGCATCGGTGCAGACCAGACGCAGCATGTGCTATGGCGCTTACAGAATGGAGCGCTTGACTTCATCGAGCCCAAGGTGTGTTCCGCTCTCTTGTCGATCAAAGCGTGGCAGCTGGACTTGGGCCGCACATCAGCCCGTTGCCATTAAGCGCAGAAGAGATGTTCTGTACTTGTTGCTACACAGTGACAAGGCCGCGTATGAATCAGTTTTTATGAGATACAAGTACAATGTTATTATGTAACTTTGTAGATGAGCGTCCATCCATGGTAAACAATTGTTGGTTCTAGATAGTAGCATCCATAGGCATATGTGGACATGTACTTTCCAGCTATGTCCACAGTATTCATGCAGAGCCCATTTGAGGGACACTTTGCAGGTTGAAACATGCTGGTTATTTCATTTCATTTATTTATTTTGCAGGATTAAAACACAGAGAATTTACACAGTTTGCAAAATTTAAAAAAAAATGTAAGCTCAAAAATATACATGTAGTATGGTTAAGTATCTACATCTTTAAAAGAAATCATTTGTGCAAAGCCATGTTAAAACAATTTTTTTGCCACCTCTATCCATTTTATTTTTTTTAGTTGACCTCTTTTCTTTTAAATCATCCCAGACCCCTATCTGGTTTGAAACCACTGACATGACTCACAGCGGAACGATCTTCAAAGTGTGGGGGGGGGGCAGTCATTAGACCATCAGGCATCAGCCAGTAATAGGCAGATCCATCAAGCCCCACCCCATTATAGGACCTGCAACAAGAAGGACCCAGGCCCCTCCCCGGTCAACAAAGTGAGGGAGGGGGGCCACTGGCCACCCGCCCCCCCTCCCTGACTTCCGCCACTAGTGTTTGAAACATACTAGTTCAAAAAATACTCCATTACACTTTCATTCTCCTAGTCTTGTGTGTGGATCGTCCAGGCTAGACTATGGTTTTTTCCTCTGCCATCAACAGGTGATCGTTTTACAAGTGGGTACCAACAACCATGGCCATACTGCAGATGAGACATTCGAAGGTATTGAAGCAATCATCAAGTACATCACTACCAAGATCCCAGCCGCTCAGCTAATTGTCATGGTAAGTACAAGTGGTCAGAACATCTTGCTGCTTCCCCAAACCACTGAAGTACTCCGGATGCCGTACATTATGTACGACTGTGGTCACTCTCTTCTGTAAACTGAGTCACATTTCAAGCTTTGTACACATCTGGTGGGATCTCGCAGCATGGACATGCATGTTGATGCGTGCTTGGTGTAAACGGCTCTGACCACTTGCGACCAGTTTCTGGTGGAAGGTGTAGTCTTTGTGTATGCGCCGGGCTTCTAGATGAAATGATTCCCACCAACCTGTCTCCTCTTTGCCGTTGGTGGGTTACTTCAACTCAAAGCAACACTAGTGGTAGTGTTTGGTAGCTTTAGATGCAGTCAGGGTTTGTGTTTCATGGAAGCAGCAAAGAACAAAACTTTGTACATATTCAAGTTCAGTTTTTGATTTGTGTTTGTCTCTGGTTTAGAGGAGATTGTGGCCCTGACCAATAAAAGTTCAAGAAAGTTGTGGCTTGAATCAAGACTACATGTAGACAACGTGCGATGGACTTTTGAAATGACTGGCTGGTGATGTCATTTATAAGTAGGCAGTGTATCACTTTGTATGATTTCTCTACCCCTTTGTATGTCTCCTTTGCAGGCTATTCCACCCCGGGGCCAGTACCCAAACAAGCTACGCGACAAAATCAAATCCATCAACAACTCCCTAGCACGACTACTCGGCGAGCAACCTCCAAAGTTCCCCAAAGCTGAGTATTTTGACGCCAATGGCGACTTTGTGATCGAAGACGGCACGATATGTCACAGCGACATGTACGACTATCTACACTTGACCGACAAGGGCTATCGGAAAATATGTGAGCCTCTCAAGGAGAGGTTAGACGAATTGCTGCAAGGGAAGTAGGTACGTTAGACCTTACCATGTGGCCATCTTGGTCAGGCACCCTGGAAACTGCAGTGTATTATCTATGGATTTATAACATTATGTCATTGGCACCAGACTCTGAGTCGGAGTGACTTGTACAAAACAAGCAATGCAAGGCGAAGTTTCTCAGATGTGATGTTGGTACACGATGCGAATACTTTGTCCATTCCAGTGGGTTCCAAAGTGCTCAGATATTTGTGCACAAAATGCTGTCTTTCTTTTTCAGTTAAATGTCTTTATCCATCACATAAATGGTAAACAGAGAGGGTATGCATTATTCCATCATGTCTCTAAACCCTAACACTCCTCAATCCTTCACCTGTTGGAGGACTGAGGAGTGTTAGGGTTAATAGCCGAGATGTTAACTGTTGTACACTGTACATGTCGCCGTGAGAAAAATGTTGCACTACGATGTTAGAAAGCATTGTCTGTGAATGTTTTATGTACATATGTACAGTGGTTGGCCACTTTAACTTTGCTTGACTGAAATTTGGATTTTTTTGTTATTTTTACTTTGTACTTTTTTATCAGGAGTTATGAAAATTCAAAGCCGAGTTGAGGAGAAAATGGGTACTTGGATCATTGGGGGGTTCGTGACTTAGTAGATGAAAATTGCCAAATATGAAACACGTCACTTTTGGCTGCCGATTATGTTTTCAATTACCTTTAGACCACATAATTCATGTTTGTGTTCAACCCCGACCCTATCAGATGCGACACAACATAGCAGTGGTCTAAAGTTGTACACAGTTGGATTTAGCATGTAGCAGTCACTCTGCACCAGTGATGACTCTAACTGCACAGTGTCAAGACTGGTGCCTTTTCAACACAGTGCTTTTCATGCCGTGAAATCCAGCTTTGCATGGTTGCATTTTGTCCAATGTTGTGCCAGGGTTATGATTCTAGCTGCTTTGAATTTTTTTGCTCTCAGGGCAGTTGGAGAAGAACTGCCCTGGGTGGGGCTGATCCTGTTAACCGCCCCAGATCTGTGAAAATCCACTGCCAGATACTGGAGGAATTTTTAGGATTGAGGAGGGTACGTGTAGGTGCTTCTGGCAAGAATGTGTCATCGGTTCACTGTGCTGTGCAGTTGGAGGGTACCAGCCAAGAATACCTTGAAAGTTGTAGGGTCAGGACCACGAACTCTAACCTTACCAGATCCAGCAAGTTTCGACTGTCAAAAAAGCCCGGTCGACTTTGTTTCACTGGGCAATCACATGCAGTCAGATGGGCGAGTGCCAATGCAGAGTGCCACTAATGGCTGGCTGCCACATACATGTAAGCGGACATACAGTACATGCGGGCATTCCCTGGCTTTTGGGGCCAGGGGGGGGGAGGAAAGTCGATCTATTAGATCTTGTTGCAGTGGGCGGGGTATGCCACGTTGACAAATGTTGCAAAAGGATGCATCTGGTAGGGGTCCTGACCAAGACACCCTGGAGGGCAGGGGTTAATCCACAGTGTTGCGGTCCTTTCTCCTTCCACAAGCCCTCTTTGCGTACACTACGTGTACGTTTGACACGCACTCATTCTTGGTCCAAGTGGTTAACCATGATCTTTCACTAAGTTTGGAATGGTTGCTTCGTTTGCTCGCATCTCAGGCCTCGGCATAGGAAACTGTAACTCACAGAGCAAAGGGTAAAATATGTGTAACAAATCTGTATGCTACGTAATTTGTGCAAAGAAATATATTCTGACCACATGCAAATGCCTTGCCAATGTTATACAAATATTGAATGCTAATATGAGTACAAGTCCAGCGGTGCTGGTGGGAATTATTTCATTCGGTGACAGAGTCGGCCTTCCACAGGGCTTCCTCTCAAGGAGTGGAACATTGAATCTGCCACAGGATGAAATTATTCTTATCGCCGCTGGAAAGTGAAGCCTTTTTTATACAACACCTGGATAAATCCTCTTTTTGTGAAAACCGTGCTTGAAAAGAAGTTGTCCGGTTTGAAATTAGTACTTCGGTGAGCGTTCCTGCTCTGTCGATTGCAAAATTTTCTTCTAGTTTGACGGCACACATGCACATACATGTGCATTTGAAAAGCTTATATTTTTGTCTGAGCAGTGGCCACATTTAGTACTGGTTCAGTAATTTCTGCACCTGTCAGGTGGAGAGAAGTGGTTTGCATTGATCAGTTATGGTTTACCTTGTTTGGAGAGACCAGTGGAACAGTAGAGTTATAACTTCATCTAAACTGCAACCCTGCACACGACATCCCTGTACTTATCTTCAAGCAAACTTGAATTCTCAATTCTGATTGGTCGATCCATGGCAACAAACTGTGTGACATATAAGTGCATGGCACGGTTCATTTCAAACCCAACGCTATGCGCTATGTGGTG
>NW_019091384.1:2088127-2125055 GCF_001949145.1 Acanthaster planci | reverse complement strand
GTACTGTTTGAAACCAGTTCCTCCCGTCTGGTTCATTTCGGAACCATACACACCGTACTGAAGAGATATTTTAAGTGGTGCTACAGCAGACCTGCATCATATCTTTCTACCTTCACCATGAAAAACTTCAAATCTCATGTGGTTAATGGATTCTTGCCGGTGTGCATGTGCAATACAGCTTTACTCCAGTGACCCTAGTCAAGTTAGTTTTGGAAACCTGTCATCACTCCTATTTTGCCATTGGTTGTGTTTCTTCTTGTTCTCACGATTTTTATCACCTCATACAGTTACATGTCACCAGTTTGATAACCAGCCATGCGACCGCGCTCCATGGCCTGGTTCCAAATGGTCAACTAGATAAAAATGGAGATAGATAGTCCAATCATCTATTGTTCGGGTCACCTTGGCTATGCTGCAGTTAAGTACTGCCATTGCTCAGACCTGCCCTCAGTTTTTAGATTGTCTTGAAAAACAACAAAAACTGCTGAAAAAAAATGAAACACATCAAAGTTAACAGCAACTTTTTTTACAGTTTATTTATACTTTTTCATTGCTTCATCAACAAAAATTTAAGAAATAATGGAAATTGGAGCAAGAATCATTGAACAAGTATATTTTATGCAAATGAACAATTCTACAATTCCTTAGACACTTCAGTGTGTCCAAACCCAGTAATGTAGTGACTTTAACCACTTCCCACCGGGGTGCCCGGTTTCGGGCACCGTGTGTTTAAACACAGAGCCGGGGTGCCCGGTTTTGGACAAAAGAGCTGGTCTGTCTAACAAAAGACTGTACTCATAACAAAGGACCTGCTGCTGGAAATTGCCATCATTTTTCGACTTCCATTTTTTTAACATAATCCGCACTGTTTTGAAACAGTATTTTGGGCATAGCACGCCCGTGGATTAGCACTGCGGATAAAAGTGCTCCAGGGACCCATTGATGAGCAACACAGTGCCACTGCTCACTAATCCAGCTGCGTGTGAAAAGACGCAACTGGCATTCATCGGAACAAAGGAAATTATGCAACATCTCACAAATCTGGGCTCTCTTTTACAGGGCTGTAGGCCTGGGCTGAATACTCAGGCGTCAATGAAGGTTGCCTGTCAGATTAGAGTAGCCGCTAGCCACCAGAGAGTCGTTCATGTGGGTATAAACATCCAGTAAATGAACCCATGAATTTTTGAAGAATTTTGAAAAAGGAAAATCTTGAAAAGGTCCCGCAATCTCATCCTGCTCAAGAGAAATCCACCTGGCAGGAAGTGGTTAAAACGCTTTAGACATTTTTACACCCAAAGCTAAATTTCACAGAACGTTTTGTTTAAATTTGAAAAACAAATAATTCTTTTGGAATGTGATCATATCCGAGAATTGAAATAATTTTATGTGAAGTGCTACTTTCTAATCTTTGTCCACATTCTTACTCCGGAGTCGTTCATTAGGCAGAATGGCTGAACACAGGAATGGTAGAACCAGAAATGCTACCCCTATTATTAGTAATGTTGGTAACTGCTGTCGCTGGTTCCTAGCAGTTTTTGGCATGCAACTTGCTTGTAATTCTCTCGTTTAACAGCAATATTGGGCTAAATTAAAGCTCCTATCGCCAGTTGTGCTTAACTTGTACAGCAGCTGAGCATGGCATTACAAGAAATCAGATGTGTTTTGTGCTCGAAGAAACACTGGCAAGTTTTGGCAGAAAACGGAAGTTGATTGGAAAGCTCAGGAAAAATTGAGAGTCTTTGCACCTGCATCACCTGTCAGATGACAGACCTTCATCGATGAATACATGTATCTCCACTTGATACAGTCTTCGCTTGCTCCTTCAATTATGCATCTGCATCCTTGTCTGCAACATCCCAGGCCTCCTCCTGAGGTTTCTCTGCTTCCTCTGTTGCCATGGCAGCTTGCTCAGGGGTGTCTTCAACTACTGAAAAGTGGAAAGATTTTTGTGTATGTATGCAAATTTATGTGACAGTGCACAGATGCCTTGACTTTGCTTAGGTTTGTCACGAAAATGTTACTGTTACAACTGTCACAATTCTTTGTACACTGTCACTCTCGTATATCACTTAACCCACAGTTTATTTCATTTTTTGGGATTTACAGGTTTAAAAAGTTAAAATAGCATAAACATATGATTTAGACAAAACAAACAGGATAATATCCTACAGTGACTGTTTCAAAAACACAACCATGAGAGGAGAATGCACATTTAAAGTGAGTGTAAAGATGCATTTTAAAACATTAACCCTAACACTCCTCAGTCCTCCAACAGGTGAAGGATTGAGGAGTGTTAGGGTTAAAATGTAATCACCTTGTTGGAGAAACAGGACCCAGGTTGATATTTGCATGTCTGCTTCAAATGCATTTAACAATGCATAATATTTACATGTGTGTCCCCTTCCAATGGCCAGCAATACACCAAGTCTTATTACAAATGCTGTCTTTCAAAGTAAAATTTGTCAAAACTTGTCCAAAAGTCCTCAACTTTTTACCATAGATATGCATGTACATGTAATGTCGCACATTTGAATATACATGTACGTATAAATCCTCTTTCATGTAAGGTCAGATGGCCTGTTGACCTTTTCTTTTCCTTCTTACCTTCATCCTGTTCTGAATTTTCATCACTTTTCTCCTCTTCTATAGTGGGATCTTTGCTTTGTTCCCCCTCTTTCTGAATGGTATCTTCTTGCTCCTCCGTTGCTGTTTCCTGTTGCTCGGCAGCACTTTGTTCTTGCTTGGCAACCAGATGAGTCTGGTCCATCTCTGAAAGATTTATCAACAATGTGTGGCAAGTGAACTTCCTTTTGAGAAGAGTGGACATCAATAAATCACAGTAGAATGATACACTACCAAAAAAATCAGTCTGCTCTTGTTGAATGTTTACATATTCTTAAAGGTACAGTCCACCGTTTACAGTTATAGCAACTGAGAAAATTATTATTGAAAAGCATATTTGGGTTAAAGCTGGCCAACCTCCCGGTGAAATTATTCTTTCTGGCAACTTGAGCTGTCAGTTTTAAAATCAAACAATAAAAAAGTCCATTTCCAATGCTGAACTTTTGGAAAATTGCCATCAGAAGCCCATGTTAGTGTTGACACAACACACATGCACGCTTGGTTATTGTAATTTGTCCGCTGAGTGCTTGGCGTCGCATAGCTGCATTGAGCATGGGACCGTGTTCCAGATGCTGAATTCAGCCACAATTCAGAACACAACTTTTGATTTGAAATCAAAATCCTAGCATATTGTTTTCCCTGAAATATACAGAACATTGTATTCACTGAGTTGATACTTCCTCGGGTTGGTGAGTAATTTTTGTTGCAACAAAGGAACATGAATGATGCACAAATGACGTAGGATTGATTGTATGATATGATATATGATGGATACCTTTACTGTTTTCAGCTGTTTTCCATTTTCCTCCATAATTATCCTGGATTTCAATTCAAAATGTAATTATCTAGCAGAAGGGAAAAAAGACAATGCTGACTTTCATTTTTCAATTCACTAAAACTGACTTGAGTAGGATTCGGACCTGTGACCCAGAGAGTACTAACTGGTGCCCTGCAAGCCATGCTGTATATATGGACCCACATGGTTGGTCCCCCAAGTAGCCCACTACCTTTGTTCAGAGGGGACTCAGAAGCCATCTTTAACATCCATAATACACTGCAGTGTTCTCCAACCTACAGAAGCAGCCTGAAGGCCCACCAAGTTTTGCTTGTCTCCCACCAAGTTAAAACGGTGCCACCCAAGCTTCAACATCTGGCCAGGAAGTTCTACATTTGAAGTGCTGCATTTTGGTAATTCCAGAAATTAGGGGTCCAAAAGTTGACATTTTGGTGTCCCTGTTACATCTGCATCTGACCTTTGTTAATCAAAATGGAAATATCACCGGAATTAATTTCAAACTATTACTATTTGTCTGGCAGGTGAATCGTCACTCTTTGAAATTAGAAAAAATGTTCTGAACTTACAAAATCACTTGTCGGATGTGACAGGGACATGAAAAAAAAGGACCCCTAATTTCAGGAATTACCATATTCTGATGAAAAAAACTGCTTGTGTGTAAAACTGCTTTCAATTTGTAAACAAACACTAATAAACTTCCTCTTAGATGTCCAGAAATGCTCAAAACCTGAACTAAAAAAAATGAGGAGGCCTAAACCTGGGCTCAAACCTCGTCCTACGGTTATGCCTCACCCTCCCCTGCTTTAATCATTTTATCAGTCCCTACTGAGTTTAAAATTTACAGCTTGGAGAACGCATCATTCTTTGCAATAACTTATAAGGCTTAAGCCATTATAAGTAGATGCAAAGTAAAGATAGGTTAAGAGATCTTTGACAACTGTGAACGTTTGCAAGGTTTGATCCCTTGGTCTGGGAGATTCATGCCTGCAAACCTTCATCTGATGGTTGGCATTGCTCCACTGCTCCACCGCCGTCATCCTGCTGCATGGCAACGGTCACCAGCACTTCAACATTCTCACTAACAGGTGCTGGTTCACCTACGTCACCTGATCCACCTGCCAAGAGAGAAATGCAAAAATCATTGAGAGGAAAGTCAGTTACATGTATACTCGGTGCAGATTTTGAAAAATGAAATTTCTTCTTGTCTTGTCATTATATATTCAATGTCTCGTCACTTTTATTGATTGTTCAAGATTTAGTACATTAGCTCGCAATAATTTTATTAATTTCCGGCTCTAGAGATTAACTCCTGAGTTCAGCTGAAGAAAACAACAAATGCATCAAAGAAAAGAAGAAACAGAAAAAAAACCTGTACTGCCCGATAGGAACTGTCCTATTTCTTATTGCACACAAAATTACCACAATTAGAGCTTCAATCAGTGCAGCAAACTGTGTGGACTTTACATGGAAGGATCGATCCTCTTGTAAATACCGGTTATAATCTTCATAATCTGAAACTGAACGGCGTCTGTGGTACTTCAGAAGCAAGTAACTGAGCATCCGAAGTCTTTCCATATTTACTGTCCATGGCATTGACACAGTGTCACAGTTTTCTGAACATGTTTTTTTCGCGGGCATGATACATGTATTTGATACCCTGAAAGAAAATAAGAAAAACGTTTCCTACAGACCCAAAAAGTCTAACGATGCCAGCAGACGGTAGAGAATGTTTAAAGTGGAAGAAATAGTTTAAAATGAAAGGAGAAGCATCTGAAATTCTATTAAAATAGGAAAAATACCAGCCGTTTTTGGAATTGTCTCCTTTCCTATTGTATTGTAGCCTATAACCCCTCTGCTCTTTCTGAGAGTGAGTTTTTACTCACCTAAGACCTCCGGGTTGCATTCCTCCACTCTCTCCTGCTTCTCACCATCACTCAATTGGCTATTCCTCCTCATCTTAACGATCTTCCAGTATCGTTCCTGGACTCGTTCCATCATTTCACCATGGGTGACTGGATCATAGCCAGAATCTGTTAGAGAAAAGAACTTTTTTTTCTTCAAATTCTTTTCTTCAAAAGATAGTTGATAAACCCTTGGAAATGTCAAACAATGGCTACAAACAATGGCTACATGCACTGTTTGGCATGCACAAGGATTTATTTACAACGAACACAGGGCGAGGGTTCCCCTCGTTTTTTCTGTTTTCTCCGAATGACACAATGACACAGAAAAAAACCCTTTTTAGCTTGCTATAGTTGAGCTCTGAAGACAAATGACACTACGTTCGATTTGGATGATTCCATATTTGTTTGAACAGATAAAATCAGAAAAAAAGTTTTCCTCAGAGGTGCTCGTTAACATCAAAAAGGAAACAATTTTTCATCTTTTTTCGTAGGCAGTTCACTGACTGAAAAATGAAAGTAGTGAACTAATTGGCAAAGATTTCTGTTCCTACAATCCACCTGATGTCAGCTTGAGTGCATACTTCACTCTGTAAGCTGCCCTTATGTTTTGTGTCACCCTTCTCGTCTCCGCATTTTTGTATTCATAACACAAATCCGCACAATGTCCAAAAAACGGGATTCTTGACAAGTGTCAATCTCCAGGTCAGTTGTGTCGATTTTGAATGCAATGTATCATTTGGTGTGCATCAGTTTCCATGTAAACAAATGTATTTAAGAAACAAAAATGTGTGTAAATGTATAAGAAAAAAACAGAAAATATGAAGTGCTTAGAGAAAAAAGCATTATTTGACGTGCCAGGAAAGAAACACATTCATTTTCTTTTAAATTCCACATAACTTGCTTGTTTGTGGCTAATTGACAGAAATAAGATTGGCGGAATAGCAAAAATAACCTGTCCATTTGTTTTGCATAGGCAACGGTTCAGCATGATTATGATGACTACCTAGACAAATGCTACTTCTGACTTCTCTGCAGGATTGTTTGAATTCACCAAACTGAATTATAGACAGCTAGTTTTATACAATCTGCACTCAACCTAGCCTCACACAAAGTCTTTGAAAATCTCTCTCCTGGAGAAAAAAATTGTGCCCATTTCAAAAGACTCTCCCAGGAAGAGGTGGGATGCAAACCTTTATACCTGAACTTTAATCCAATTATCTAGTGACCAAGCCATGTGGCTTTGAGCTTTACAGAAATCCTGAGTGGCATTCAATGTACACTTTTATTAGGTTAGAAAGATGTGGCCAATCAATCTTAATGGGATTTTCCTCAACAGTAAGTAACCCCTCTCTGTCTGTGAATGATCACACTCAGATTTTCTTTTCTGTTCTTTTCCTTTCTTTTGCCTGAAGTAAATTATGGCTGGAGGCCACAGTACAAAAGCAAAGGAATGGTGAAAAAAAATGTCATGCTGGGGCGGATCCAGACATTTTTCTAGGGGGTGGTCAGGCCGGAGATTTTTTAATGTCTCAGTTTTGTGGACACGCAGAAATGATGAAATATTGGTGCATTTACAATGTAGTATTAGAAACATTATTCTGTCAGGCCAATAGTATTTACAAGACTACATGTATCTAAAAACTGTTGAAAATACCTTAATTTGAAACATTTTTATATTCAAAGTAGTGTTACAGGTGACAATTTGAGGCAAGGCCTCCCACTTGGGTGATATTTCTGCAAACTGCGGCCATCAATTCCACTTCGCATGGCTGCGCTCTTCAACCCAACATTGAAGAGCTCATGGTATGTCCACATTATTTCTTCTGACACTGTTAATGTCACCAGGGCCTACTTTAAAAAATATTTGGACATCTTCTTTTCCAACTCAAGACCACTTTTCTCTCCAGAAAATGAAGCTCAGGCAGAATTTAAATTTAGGCCTAGGCCCTGTGTGCAGTTCGATAAACCATGAGCCCCAACAGAATCAACGGTAGAATTCATGGAGATCACCAACACCTTCATTAGGCTTCAACAATGCTCCGTTTAGGGTGCACACAAACTTAATGCCCATGATCATGATGGTCCTACAAGTGCTTTATAATTATTAGGCCTACTTTATCTAGGCCTATAGTACTTCAGAGTACCTTCTCTGATTGCAAGGAGATCATCCAGGAATCCAGCGATGAACTCCAATGTTTTGGTTGGCTTTTCTCTCAGCACCTCTTGGGAGATGAGATGGAGTATGTTCTGGAATCCAGGAGGAACACTTAGCTCCACTGGGCCATACCGCATCGACATGATTCTCGCTTATGTTTCTCCTATGAGGCCAGAAACAACCAATCGAGTTAATATTCTTACTATCTTACTACCGTGGTACAGCACTGTACAGCAAACTTTCTCAGGCTTCCGTGCTGAATATGCTGAACGTGTTGACTTTTTCATTCGCAGAGACCTTCAAGTTCAGGCTACTAAGTACAACACGACTGTCACTGATGCCGCATTCCAGGTTCGCCAAGACACGTTAATGAAGTCTCAACTTACCCAAATGATCTCGCTCAAAGCTTTGGTTATGCAAACTAGACGGGAGAAGCCATATGACATTGCATGATGTGATGAAGTTTGGCAGTCGAGGGAAATTTTACGCTGATGATCGATCGGCGCGCGCGACGGGTCAGGCCAGCGCCACGCACGCCCCATCCACACGCGAGACGGCGGGCCACACGCGCCACGCGTTTCCACGCGTCGACACGTTGCAGCCACGCCCCTGAATCAAGAATGATCTACGTCGTGCTTGCAGGGCGCCAGCACGCTTGAAATTTAACTCTGTGGTCAAGGATGGAAACATAACCAATTTTCGTTGGGGCATTTTTGGGAAGCCCCCAAAATCTGGAATTCATATACATGTAGTATCATGCCTATTAAGGGGTGAGGCTAAATTGTGCGGACTTTTTACACACGTTTGTTATTTTTATTATTATGGTGTTTTATTTAATCATCATTGCCGCCAAATTAGTAATGTGGTTTATTGCATTACATGTCGTCGCTGTGATAAACTATACATCAGAGAGACCAAGCGTCGCCTTGGTGACCGCTTCGCGGAACACCTGCGCAGTGTGCACCAACAAACAACTGGTCTCCCTGTTGCGCAGCACTTATGCGCGCCGCCACATATACCCTCGGTGACGTAAGCGTCTGCATCCTGCGGGAAGCGTCATCCGATGTACAGCGTAAGGAACTGGAGCAGCGCGTCGTTTTCGAACTCGGAACGCTGCATCTTGGGGAAATGAACGTGGATTTTCCGCGTTCGTACAGAACTGAATCTGCTTGCCCTGAAGAAAGTACTCAGTTACCGAAAGCTCGGCAATCACATATTTCAGAGCACTGATTTGATATTATATTCTCGTCGATATTCTGAATAAGGGCGATTCACAACAGTGCGCCACCAAGAGTTTGCAATGCGTTGGCCAATCATAACGCGCAAAATTTGTCGACCCTTTCTAAACGCGCGCTGGGTCGACAAATTTCGCGCATTGTGATTGGCTAACGCGTTGCAAACTCTTGGTGGCGCACTATTGGGAAACGGCCGTATTCCACATGATTTCACAAGGATAATATTAAATACAAGAAACAATTATACAAAGATTTAAATAAAAAAATGCAAAGAGCGAACCTCTGCGATAATTATTATCAGCCAAGATGATCTATGGCCTGATGGATTTAATTACGTGTGTTCAAAAGCCTGGTATACAGAAAGGAATCGGGCTATTTTTAAACCGCTCATCAGTTTTACCTATGACTTCCTTTAACGGGTTACGATTTCTTAAGTTCCTAGATGTGGCATTATTTAATGGCAACCAGTGGCGAAACTGAGGAGATTTCGCAAGTGACTCAGCGAATTTTAAGTTTTGACAGACGCAAAGAAAAAAAATAGTCTCAACGAAATTGCCTTTTCTCGGTGTTCTCGACACTTTTACAGGGGGCATAGATTCAGTTAGCGGTTGAGCTTAGATTTGTCGAAAGCAATGGGAAATGCGTTTTGGGGCGTGGCATACACATTGAAACCGCAAGATTTAAAAGCAGCAGGTCACCATGACGTCATTTTACTTTGAACCAGTGGGGACGCCGCGTCGTCGTTACTTAGCCGCTTTTTATGACGTTAGTGTCACATCTGTGTTTTGTTTTTTAATCGTGCAGTGTTGCAGAACAACATTCGATCGCGTCCAAGAAAAGATTAATATAAGAATCTCAGCTCCCAATTACCCGCTAAACTAATGGAGGTTGTAAAATCCAAACACCAAGGCCAGCAGTCTGGCACCAATTTTACCCTTGGTGACGACAATGTCTCGCTAACGTCGTCATACTATAAGGACTACATCGAGACCAAAACAATGTCATCCGATTCGTCCAGAGGGGAAGAATACGTGAAACCACCACTGGCCATGCCACCTCCTTGCGCCAAGGTATGCGGTAGGCCTCAAAAGAGAATTAGAAAGTTACGATCTTCAGCAATTCCGTATATTGGTGACATCACCGTCATGTTTCAAAATTTGAAAGTCTGCGGGTGTACTGCAGCGTAATGAAGAAAAGTGTATTGGTTGAATATCTTGCAGATGATGTGCAAGTTGATTTCATTTGCATTTCTCTGATAGGTCTAATGGGCTGATTTCTGATCGGTGGCTTATTTTTATTCACTTTCCTTACCCCACTTCAAAACTTTACACTGAATATCTTATGAAGACAACAATGGAGTACTAATAGACGGGCTCCTCAAAATAAACATTTTAAGATTGTCATTTATTTTGTGCAAGAGGCGAGGATAAAAAAAAAGACCAGTGGTGGTCAACATTTCCAGGATGAGCTCTTCAATCTGCTAAATTAATTACTAGGCTTTCTCATCGATCTCTCTAAAGGGAAAAAAGAACCCCCCCTCAAAAAGAGCGAGTCCCTTATGGATTTATTCCAGAAGAGCGAAAGACACTCTACAACGAGTGACAATCACTAGAAAAGAGTGAAAATTATTCCAAAAGAGGAGTAATATAAAGGACAACTCTTTTCGAGTTGTCCTTTATTATTGTTCCTTTGCAGAGTGGAAATTTCACTCTTCTGGAGTGGTTTTCACTCTTTTGCATTCGGAGTGTTTGTCACTTTTTACATTTATTTTATTCAGTTGTACTTGTTTCTCCAAGATTCTCCTATCCAGAGAGCAGTTCCCCACCGCACATGTCGCTACCACCACCAATCGGCGAGACTACCGCGGCTGCAGCGCGTCCGACGCGGTATACCGCGAGAGGCTGCGGGACTTGACCTCCATCAAGACGCTGCACATGCAAAACTCGGTCGTGTTCGGCCCGGGAGGGGGCGCACACGCCCAATTCCT
The DNA here is from genome assembly GCF_001949145.1 of Acanthaster planci. The sequence goes on along the minus strand of NW_019091384.1, from coordinate 2,114,356 downwards.
GTCCAGCGCGCAGGAGCATTACCGCAACCCAGCCGACACGGCACGGGAAATTATGAGATCGGGACAACAGTTGTAGATGACGTCATAACCTTTATGCGGACTGGATAGGAGCTTCCCCTTTTAAATCGATGCTTCAATCAAAATGATTTACACTGGAACAGCCAAACTCCGCACGGAAGACAATTAACAGTGAAAAACAGTATCAGCAAAACCTTCAGTGGAGATTTATGAAAACAAACGTAGAGTTGTACCAGATGTGCTTTCCGCGAGGGGAACAAAAGATCCGGAAGTGAACATTTAAGACCGTCAAAACACATACTCATTCCCTTACTAAAGTTGACTACTCTTACCTTTAGGATGACAAACGACGCGACTGCGCTACACCACAGACTGATCAAATCCAGCTGCCATGGAGCAAATACCTATTACCCTTATTTCTAAATAGAACCCCTATTTTATACAAGACACTGCAAACAGAAAGAGCGTTGATTAAAATCACACGCTGTGATGAAATTCTCCCATCACAGCTTTCACGTAAGGTAAACGGTTGCTCTGCATCGCCAAACCGAATGCTAGGTAGGCTGTTTGAACAAAGAGCTCATGGTGAATTAGTAAAGTGTTATTCTCAAGGAAAATTAGAGGATATATGGATGAACGCATCTGAGTAAATATGAATATACATGTAATCTTCTTTTAACTTAACCAATTTTGGTGTCTGATTTCTATTTCTGGCAGCAACAGTTCACAACAGGGCATTGCAATTCTCACTGTATAGAGCAGGTCTTTATTCCCGGATGACAGGAGCGATATCAGCATTGAGCAGGAGCGCCCCTCACCGGGTGGGAAGAGCCACACTGGCTGGGATCATGTGTTCGATTGAGTGTCATAGTTGTTCGTACATAACGGACGCAAGACCTGTATTTCATAAGCAAAAATTTTATGATGACATCCGTGTTCATAAGCATGGTCGTGAACTAGCGGTGTTCATAAGCATGGTCGTGAACTAGCGAAGTGCAGTTCCCATCATCACGAGAGTACGGTTGCTACAGAAATTGCATCTTCTCTTGGTCCCGCCGGAGGGCGGATACCCTTTGATTCGTTGCCTTTGACAAGAAAACTGTTTCAGTGAGGGTGCAATATGCAAGCTCTAAAAAGACCTTTATTTTGTTATGTCACTCGCGAAATTTTCCCCTACCCAGGTTGGCAAAACAATGGTTGGCCGTGAGTACGAAACCGAAAAATACTGTACAAAGTGTTAAAAAACATCTGGCACAAATATCGAAAGGATTAAACATCTCTATTACATACAAATGCTTCTACTAAACACAAAATGAAATTGCTTCCCATTTTAACAGTCACCAAACAAGAAACGGGGTTTGAAGCAGTATTCGAATACTGCCTCAAACCCATCTTCTTGTTTGACGACTGTTATTCTCCGCTTTCCGCCAAAATTGATCCGGTTCGTAAGTGACGTCGTCATAAAGGCGGACTCGCCACCATTTGCAGGCTCCCATTGGACGATCACAGAAGTTGGTTCCACATAAACGGGGATCACGTTATCAATGCATCTAACTCTATGTGCATTGATGTGCAGTGGGCGTGGTTTAAACTGAATCGACGCGTCGTCACACTTACGACGGGCGTTTCACGAAAGTGCGCCTTCAAGATTAAGAGTTTGCAAAGCGTTGATTAATCACAATGCGCGAAACCTATCGGCCCTTTCCAATTACGAAGCGCGCATTTAGTCGATTCAGAACAGTGAAGTGAAAGTGGTAGCAGTGGTGGCCAATCTCAGGACCATCTGAGGTGTGACACGTTGAATGTGGTCTGCATTCTTGCAAGTTTAACAGGACAGTACGATGTTGCGATCACTTGGTCACTCCACGGTGGGAGAGTTATCCCCATCATAACGTTTAGGCTTTTCCCGAGTTATTAACTGTAAGGACACATTTCCGTGCACCCTTGTGGTATGCCGGTCATTGAAGCGAACACAAACCAGGTCCCATCCCGTCGATTCCAACTTTGTCTCTCACTAGTGGGCGTTTTATCTGCGAGAAAACTTCATGCGCACTATAGATGTCTATTTGTCTAATGTAAACGTCTATTTCCGAGTGAGCTGCAGAACGTTTCAGAAAAATGAGCTTTTTTATCAGCAGTGCTCTCTAACTACGCCATTCTAATCTACCCCTAGAAATGTGGGGTCCGACGTCCGCTCCTCTGCGGACGTCGGACCCCACAGTTGTGGCGGTAATTCTGGTCCTGAAAACAGTTGGGAATTGCAAGTGACAAGGGAAACTTTACAAGTGTGCTTGCATTCAAAGTTTAATTCTTTCCCCACAGGCTGTTTTTTTTTTCAAAGTGATTTTTTTCGCTTTGTGTGGCTGATTTCTTTCTTTTTTGTTTTAAAAAATTTGTTTGAACGGTTTTCAATTTATTTCAGGAACATCAGTTAATTTATATGATTTTATTCGTATATTTTCTGTTTTCTTTACTTGCATATGTATATATTTTAATTAATTAGGTAATTTATAGTTGAAGCTTATTTTAAAATCTCAATCTGCTCCACTTCGATGAAAATGTGTTTTTTCCATTGCAAATTAGGATAATCATTTCTTTTTAATAAGTTAAATTAAGCACTAGTTTGATACTCAAAAAGTTTGTAGTCATAAAATGGATTTTCATCGTCACGATTTTGCTTCTGTCTACACACTTAAAAATTGCTCTTAAAGTCTGTTGTAATTATTGTGCCGCCACTCGGTATCCCTTACCTCACTCTGTACCCCTTGGCCCACTCTTTACTCCTTTCCCCACTGTACCGCTTGCCTCACTTGGTATCCTTTGTCCTGAGGTGGGGGATAGGCTAGTGAATCATCAGCCACTTTTTTGTGGTGAGCAAAACTTAAAACTGATTGTGAAGAATTTTTCTGACTTCCAATGATTAAAATGCATTCATTATCACTCAAAAAAAAGGGAAAACAATTTTTAAAAGCCATTAGTATGGCACAAGAAAATGTGAGATCAGGAAAAAAACTTGTAGATGACATCATAACCTGGAGAAGAAATCATTGCCGGAATCAAATTTACAATAAACTCCCAAAAGTTCCAAGTGACACATAACAGAGTGAAAGGCAAGCGTATCTTTGTTGGGTGGGAGATTTATTATCCGCAGAGTTGTACTGGGTTTGCTTTCCCAGTTTTCAGGGAATAAAAACATAAACCTGCTGTCCAAAGTCAAAAACAAACGAAAGAAATATGAAGTACCCACGTTGACTTGACATCTGCCAATTGGTTAACCTTTAAGTTTCCTCTAACGGCAATCGGCAAATTGCAGCAATGAGGCATTTTAGTACATTTAGTCTTTAAAATGCGAAAGATTAAACTTGGTTTTCCTGGGAACCCTTCACAGCATTGTTGACCTCTCCAAATAGTAAAAGCCCCTTTAACAGCCCAACCATGATTACCATGTATTAAAACCATGACTTTTTTATATGATTTCAATAACATTTTTTAGGCAAATTATCTTGTCTCTGGAAGTTTGTTCTGATTTACATATTTACACATATTTACAAACATACAATAAACGAGTAGTTGTAAATGAAACTTTGGCAGTAGGGGTTCATGTGGACCAACATTTCAGCAATTGCATAACAGACAACAGAATAAACAAAGTGTCACACGATGAGAGGTTGTAAGGAACTGTCTCAAAAAGCTTGGGCAGCTGTTCCCTTCAGGAATGCTTGTCGCATTACTGTTGCAAATTGGCAGTTTTTCTGAGCATGTCCCTAGACTGAACTAGGTGTTCTTGAGTTGATGATCAGAACTTGGGACCTACATCCTCAAGTGTAATTCGGTACTCAGAATTAGAAGCCATTACTGAGGTGGCACAATGCTCGCGAACAAGCGGTACACACACATAATAGTTGCCAGTTTGAACAACAGGGTGCCTGACAAGCCACATAGACATCCAAGGGCGGATCTATGGGGTGGGGCTTACAGGGACCATGCCCCTCCCCCCAAAAAAAAATAAAGGGGGGGGCAAGTAAATTTATTTTTGAAAAAGAATTCAGAGTTCCAAGATCAAGCCGACTTCGTTAGCGGGGTATAGAAAATAGCAAAAACAAGGTAAATGTTTTGGTCTGTTTCACTTTCCATATTTTAAAAAGTGCAAAAAGCCCTAAAATGTAGCTTCACTCCTCAGAAAGACCATAAAAGGTCACATGGGTTTAAAAAAAAAAATTGGCCCCCCATACAAAGTACTGTAGTTCAAACCCCCCCCCCAACAAATGTGGGTCTGGACCTGTCCTTGGGCATGTCAAGTTCAAGAACACACCTGTGAGTGCCCTGCCACTACAGCTTTGTTATTCCCTTCGATATACTCCCATCACTGGAACACATGTACCAAGCACAGAACTGAATTTTGGGCGAGAACAGAGTCGACTTCTACTAAGTGAAAACAAAATATTGTTTGACAAATTTCTGTGCTGTGTGGACATCACTGGGAACCAGTCACACCTACAATATGCATCCCGTCTGTGGCATTTTTGGTGGTTTCGCTAAGCAGGTGTGTGACTGGATCCCATAAAATACATCTTAAGATCATATTTTTGATCTTGCATGTAGTTTACTTTACACAAGAAAGAGCAAAATTGAGTTCTTGTCTTGCTGTATCACCCATTTTGGCAACCTGGTGAAAATGGACGACACACAGGTGAAAAATCTACAGCATTCCCATTGATTCACAGAGTGCAAGATTCTCGTCAAGGCCTTAAACAAAAAAGTTGTTCTAATTGCTTGCGACTCATTGTGTTGATTTGGGTTACATATTTGTCTGGACTTAGAAACTTTCTGGGATCAGTTGCCGAGTTAGAAAACGCTGAATACTGGAATGAAAGGAAAGGAAAAGAAACACCAGTTGTCCTTTTAAACTTCAAATGTATAGTACAAAATTCCAGAAGGCATAATTTTGAAAAATAGATAATTCTTATACCTCGACACTTTTCTCATCTGCTGAAGATGCAACTGAATCCTGAGTTGTACATACAACGACAGCATGGCTTTCCAACTCACTTGCTTGGATCCACGAGTAGTCAATTTACCCTGTACATTGATGTGCTTCAAAAGTTCTTGAATTAGTGTGCAGCGGAAACTTAGCAGTTTGATTTGAACTTCACTTGGAAAGACTTGCCTTGTCTTCCACCAAGTTGAAAAGTTGCCACCAAGCTTCAACATGTGGCCATGAAGTTCTACATTTTAAATGCTGCATTTGGGTAATTCCAGAAATTAGGGGTCCAAAAGTGTGACATTTTTGTGTCCCTGTTACATCTGACCTTTTTTATGTGACATGGAAATATCACTGGAATTGATTTCAAACTGTTGCTATTTGTTTGGCAGGTAATCTGCATTCATTCATCACTCTTGGAAATTAGAAAATGTGTTCTGAACTTACAAAATCATATGTCAAATGTGACAGGGCCACAAAAAATAATGGACCCCTAATTTCTGGAATTACCCAAGCAACTCTGCAGAACGTAAAAAATGGCATAATTGACATGCTGCTGTTACGTAAAGAAAAAAGAGACTGGTAAAAAATCCCGAGTGTGCCATGGTAGGATTTAAATCCAAGACCTTGGACTTGCCATTACACGTCACATCACAGACAAATTTGTGAAATTTTACTCGTCACATCAAAGAATAAATTGTGAAATTTTACTCATTTGTCAGGCAGCACCAAGTCAAACAAAGGAGCCAGGTTTTTCAAACCATCACAAAGCTGGTCAGGGGAGGGGGGGGGAATTCCTCCCCTCTAAGAACTCGGCTGTCCCTAGACTTGAATCAAGTCTGAGCTTACGTTGCTCTTCCCCGTCAGCCATCCCTTCACATACACAGTACTGTGCATCGTCATCGTGCTCGGCCGCTCGCATAACTTCTTATAAGGCGCCCTCATTTGATAGCTTTTCTGCGATATCCGGCGTCAACGTTAAAGATTGTACACGTATCACCAGTCAGTAAGTCTGACTAGACGGATAAGCCAATCGGACCCCCATTGGTGATATGTAGTTATTCATAATTGTATATGAACGACATGATGTTGCACAATGTATAAGAAATTTCCACCAATCCAAGGAGTCAGACTTGGCATTTCCACCAATCAAAGTAGTCAGACTAGTAGACTCGTTCATTCGTTAAGTCAGGATTTATGAACTCACAGTAATACGTGGACACAAAAGGGCGCAACGCAAGTAACAATGCACTGCCTCCATATCAAAAGCTTAAGCGCAGATGTCAGGGATGATCCCAACTTGAGTCAGGTCTAGGTTGTTCTACGGTATGTCTAATCTTTTAAAACCGCGCATGCATGTAAAGACACTCGATACAAAAGCGAGGTTTCGTCCCATTCTGAAGTAAGGTTTGATTGAAGTTAAAGGGCACAGGTGCGTCGGCCTGTATTCACTGACCATGTCGGGAAAGCGTACACGTATACACTTTTGGCTGACCTGTATCAGAAAAATGGGTGCTGCGCGAGATTGGTATATCCAATTTTCACAACACTGGTGTCAAACTAACCACAAGACATTACTGAAGAAACTCCTAAAGGAGCACTGCGACGACATCGGCCAAAAATGGCGAGGGGGCAGATTCCAGCCCCACACTCCAAGCTCTTGTAAGGTTTAATTATACCAGGTAAGGACAAAATACAATAGTAACATTTACATTTACATCTACAAAAGAAAAACTGAAACCAACACTAGACACGAAGTTATACCAAAACCATACTTGGGCTAAACTATTCCACTTACATCAGTATAACCCAAACTAAGTTACAAAATTCAAAATACTAATATAATAGATTTTTGAATTTGCTTCAAACCATTTCATCTTTCTGGAACATTTCTATCTTCTCCTCCATCATCTCCAGCGTCTTGGCATCCTTGACGACCACTACATCCTCCCTCCACCTGACGTCGCCGTCCTCCACGTCTTTGATGGACTCGGGGAGGGGCTTATCCAGCGTCTCGGGCAGCCAGAGGTCCAGCACGCCGCTGATGAAAGCCGTGGCTCCAAAGACCAAGAAGGCCATGAAATCCCCCTGAATAAAAGAGGCAGAGTGACTAAGACTGTGTCCAATACAGGAACCATCCCAAAACTCATCTGAAGTTGCAGACAAGTTGTAGGTTGGAACCGCTCACTTCATATGAACAAGGAGCCCAGAACAGGTGCCCCCAGCTGCTTGCCATGCGCACATGGCAAACAAGTTAGCATAACTCCGTATGTCTTCAGATGGACCAACTCAAGACAGCACTCAAGCGGTCCAGACTGCTGTGCAGTATTGTCACTAAGGGCTGAGACTTTGCAGCTCTGTGCTCTTTTCTGACGTTCCCCGTGAGGATTTGTTTTTCTGTTTCATATACCCCCCAAAAAAAATTTGCAAACTGAAGGTACATGTAACAATTTTGTTTGATATAAAGGTAGGAGAGATTAACTCTGACATTTAGAACAATGTGCTGCTTGCTTCTTATGTACCAAAAGAACCATGTTTCGGGCACATGGCCCACCAGGTCATGCAGGTCGCACGCAATGCCATTTGTTATTCAGTGATCTCTTTTCCGGGTACCGGATGTTAACAAAAAACGGGTAGCCGGTTCTAAAAATACCCGGAAATGCACATCCCTAGCTGAGAGAATCCATGTGAGACACTTCCGGCATTCTCAGAGCTTTACACAAGGGGGACTGTTGCTTAGTAATAAAATCTCTTCTTCACTCAAACAGACCCTCATCAAGGGTGAGATTGAAGGACAAAGAAAATTTCACCAAACGCAGAGCAGAAGGGTTGTGGTGAAGACAGAAATTACTCTGACTTTTCTGGGGCTTTCAACAGCTAACAAAACATGACATTCCTCGTACGAATGGCTGTAAGTGTGGGTTTTAAGCTTGATTTTTTTGTATCAAGTGCAAGAAAGGTGAAAAAAAATAATAATAAATGCTTAAACTCTTAAATTCTCGATTTCTCAGTTAAAACTTGCAAAATCAGAAAAGGTCTTGGGAAATCGCAGACACACCCTGTGTGTGTGTGACATTAACCACTTGCTGCAGGGAGGATTTTTCTTGAGCAAGACAAGATGCCGGGTCCTTTTCAAGATTTTCTGTTTTCAAAATTCTTCATTTTATTTAATGGCAGTTTATACCCACATGAAGGACTCTTTGGGACTACTCTAAAGCTGACAGGTATCCTTCATTGATTCCTGAATATTTCAGCCAGGCCTGCAGCCTTGGAAAAAGAGCCCAAATTGTGCAGTGTTATCCAAGATTCTTTTGTTCCTGAAAGCCGCACAGTGCACTACTGACCTCTTTTCAATAGGGGCTAGATTAGTATGCAGCGGTGCTGTGTGGAGAGCTTTTATCCCCGGTGGTAATCCGCTCTCTCTAAATGCCTCAAACAGTGGTATACGGTTTCAAAACAAGGCTGGATTATCTCCACTATTGAGAGCGAAAAAATGTTGGCAATGCCCAGCAGCTCAGTCTTTTGTGCTGAGCACAGTCTTTTGTTATAAGGCCCAACTCTTTTGTCCCCGTTCCGGGCTCCCGGCTCTGCATATAAAGTCTATGTACCCGAAAACGGGTCGAAGTGGTTAAGAAGCTAATTTGGTATCCTTTGTTGGGCTAGAATCTCTTTCCAGTGCTTGCTGAACCTACGGATACATGTCAGCCAATTTTTTGTGACCAGGTAACAAGGTTTTTTCTCCTTACCATTAAGATGACCGACGGTGCGACTACACCCCCTAATCGAGCTGCCATGGAGCACACACCCATGCCGCTGTTTCTGAACAGAAACACAAAGATTCTGTTGACTGCATGCATGGTTGAAATTTTGCTGAACAAATGCCCAATGCAAGATTTTTTTCCTTTTTTCTTTTTTTTTGGGGGGGTTGCCTTCCAAAGCCACTTTTGTCCCTCACTCCAATCTCAGATGGAGAGTGTCAGTGAGGTCCACATTTTTAAAGGAATCAAATCGATCAATATCCCTGACTACCCCAAATGGATCTTGCTGATGAAATATGCAAATAAGGCAGGTGCATGCGCATTACTGCCACTGGTTGGCAAAATTGCTTAAATCTATGACGTAACAATACAAGTCTCCATGCGAGGGCAACTATGAGCACATACATGTACACATTGTTTCTGTACTAGCAGTTCAATATGAGTGCCACACTTAAAGGCAAGGAATTATTACCCTCCAACCTACGGACACTGAAAACTTCACATAGTTTGAAAAAAATGTATGCTGAAGTATACCAGACCTATCCCCACAGAATTAAACACTTTACTACTGTTTAATTCTGTGTGGTTGGTGAAGGTTAGGGTTAAGGTTTGGTGAAATTGGTTTCTGGTCTTTGTCATTAGCAAATACATGGCCGCACACTGACAACAGACCTAGCCACAGCCAAAGCTCTTAGCTTTAAGAGTCTGGGTCCCTGCCTTACAGTCTGTTTCAGACATCCTATCTCCCTTATTACCTGACAACTGTTGGCAGCAGTTCTGAGGCATAGATGTAAACAATGTTGAATGCAGCCGCCACACCCATCTTGCCTACAAAGTTGAGGCTCGTGCGTAGGTTCATCAGTTCAGGATCTGGTACCAAGCCAAAGCAGGAGGTTTTGAATTACAACCCAAATGCAGTAGCACAAAGCACAATAAGTATATAATCAAAAACAAAACCAACTCATGATACAAAGTCTGCCCGAGAAAAAGTTCATTCAACACAAGGGATGCAATGAAGTCTTTTCATTAACACAATGAGCCTCGCGCTGGGCCAAGAGGCTGCAATTTTGGAAGCTTCATTGGTCAGAACTGAGCTTCGCCGGTTCACAAACAACTATGAAATGCACGCGTTACGGTCGCATCACTACCGACAAAATGAACACTCTCGACCAATATGGCTGTTCTCAATCAATGCGGGGGTGCTTCTGCTTGAGGTGGATACAACCACCCCAATTATTTTGTCAGGAGCAATAGAGAAATGATTGTTCATGAAACGGAACAGGATTTCTTCATGAGGCACTCATTAAAGTGATTTGGAAGATTCGGTAAAGGCAAAATGTAAAACAAATTCACAACTCACGTGATGGCACAGTCACAAGAGCTAGGCAGGTGATGCCAGCCGTAAAAATCGACATAAGTAAAAGCTTCCGTCTCCCAAACCTGATAAAGTTACAAAGGAGAGGAATGAATTGTTATTGTCAGGTGTTACGTGCATATCTTTGTGGATTTTCTGATGCCTGATGCAAGAACTTCGTCAATGGGTTTCATCAAGCATGAAAGGTACAGTCCATCATTTGTTATTTGTGCGTTATGTTCCTTTGAGGCCAAAGGTTTCAGCTCAGTAAATGTTACACATTCCGAGAAAAAAAAAATACTCTAGGATTTTGATTTCAGATCAAAAGCAGTAGTCAACCCTCTAAGGAACATATTCAAGAAATAACAGAGGATTTTGGAGAATTGAGGTCGTGTTAAATTTTTCAATGGAGGCAGCTTCAGAGCTGGATTCAAACATTTTGTGAAGTGGACATTGGAAAGAGCCAGCAAATTTACAACCAAAAATTTCTCTTTTCAAGAAGACATACCTTTTATATGTGTTAAATCAAATTAATCAGTTAAATCACTAAAATCAAGCAGAATCTGTGGGAGAGACGTTACAAAACAAATACTGACTGCTGCTTCTTGTGGTGTAGTAGCACACGTGTCTATAGAAAGGGGGTAGGGTCCCAGACCACTGCTTCCCATATGCTCGTGTGATATTTGCAGCCTGAGCCATAATATCTGGAAGCAGCCGCCTCCTGAGCTAAACATGGAGTAATATCAACTCACCTGTTTAGAAGAAAAAAGCAGACGGTGTAGGCAGGCAATTCAGCCAGGCCAGACAAGGCAAAGCTGGTGTACATGTTGCCTCCTTGGTTGCTGGCGTTCATGGTCAGGCCGTAGTACACCATGCTGCATGTAAACCTGTGTGCAAAAAACAGCGCATGGTTCTTCATGGTCAGTTCTTGCTCACATTTTATCAATCAATTGACCCCTTACCCTCTGGGCAGGTGGCCGAGTGGTTAGGGTCTGTGGCTTCCAATCGTAGGGTTGGTGGTTCGAATCCAGCTGCTGGCAGTATGTTGTGGCCCTTGGCAAGCCACTTCACCCCTGCTTGCTTCTCTGCACCAAGGATTATAAAGGGGCACCAGCATTAGCTGGGGAGGCAACCTGCGATGGACTGGCATCCCATCCAGGGGGAATAGAAATATTCTCAGTCGTTCCATGCCAAGGAAACCGGAGATAAACAACGTCCTGATGAACCAAACTGGCTTGGACCAGAATTGCTCTGGGTCAAATGTATATAAATTACTCATAAATACCTAAGGCCAAAAAAAGTCTTTCGTCTCCGGTCAGCGCGCACGTCAATTTTCAAGCATGCTCGTCATTCTTTTTTTTTTCTCTGCAAGAGCTGCAACAGCGCCCTCTATTGCTGCACTGCCTCAACATTTTTGCGGGCAGCTCGATCTTTTACTCAGGGCGATAGATCCTGATGAGATTGATGTTGAACAATGACAGCAGACTATGGATACAAAGTTGTTTATTGTCAGCTTATAATCATAATAAAGCTGGTCTAGTCCCATGACTTGACAACCTGTGTCTGCAATTATCTGTACGATCCAACCCTGGAGGAGTACACATTTTTTTAAAAACCGCATCGCTGCATCAATTCTGGAACATCAGTCTGACCAGAGACAACTATTTTGGGGGGCTTACATGTAGGACGGTTTAGCCATTCCTAGTGGTCGAGGGCCTGTCATGTGTTAAGTTGCAAAACAGTTTAATAATAATAAGCTTGGGCTGGCTCTATGCTACCTCATGCAACACGTACCACATGCATGTTTGTTTCCATATAAGGAGACTGTTTATGACTTCTCATGAGAGGAACATACCAAAACCTAATTGCGGGGTTTAAAAAACAAATGAAATAAAATTTTGAACAAAACCACCAGAAATTTTTTATTTTTAAAATTTGTTCAGACTTTGACTCAATGGGTATTTATGAATGGGAATAAATATGTGCTTGGCTGGTCTTACATGTGGAAGACCAGCTCAGGCGGATGGATACTGATGAGGGACATTTTCCTAAGCTGGCCTCAAACACTCACCAAGCATTATATTCATTTCCTTAGTAATATCAAAATATGTTTCTGTAGAGTTGTGATCGAGTCCACCACAAGTGCTTTCACAAGTTTAGTCACATGACCAGTCACAAGTAATGGCCGAGCAATGTCACAGCATGCTTTCTGTCACATTTGAATACTGTGACTTAAGAATGATTGGATTACGAGCGATTGGATTACGAGCGATTACGATCTAAACCATGATACTGTCTTGCTGGATTTGGCAGTGGTTAGAACAGCACAGGTCTCCATGGTTGAGTCTCAAATTAGGTTTATTCCTCGGAAATGTATTTAAGTCCCCAGTCACATCGATAAAATCTCACATCAAACATTGGTAGGAGTATCAAGTTCTTTCTTGTCTGATTCTTTACAGAACAGATTCTGGGCCTTTTATCTTGGTCAAGCTCAAATCCTCAAAATGCCTGCCAGAGTGAGCAAGAATGAACATGACACTGTCTCTCTCAACTTTCTTTTTCATCTCAAGATCGAATGTCACTTTGGAATTGGGATGCCTCCATCCAAAAGTCAAGGATCAATGTCAGGTTTTTGGGTCAAATTCAAAGTTATTTAATATTTATAAATAGTATCAAAGCACTTATAGGGCGCACAGCAATTCAAAGGTGCTGATATATTATCATTATCCCTGTACTTTGAACTCGCAACATCTGAATATTTCAGACTGGTCCCGGATCTGAGATTTGCATTCGATCTTACCAGTTAAAGATCATGATGACCATTCTGGATCTGATGACAGGAGTCCGGAAACAGTCTGTGAGGCCATACTGCTTGGCATTCGTTGGGTTGCTGGAGGTCTTCAGCTTCACCTGAAAAAGGGAAATGACAAGGGGGCACTTGATTGCTAGTGGGCATGGCTGGTTTTCTGGGGGGAATCACGGCGGAGCTTGTTTAGTCAACTCATTCCAAGTCCCAAGTCTCCCACAAGACAGAATAATGCAATCATATTATCACACAATAATCACTACACATACAAGTACGCCTTTCATGTTATGCTCACCAAGAGAATTTGATTCAGAATTTCGCAAATTAGAGAACAAATTGTTTTTCTTTTTCTAACAATCTCAAACAGTTTTCATTCAAGAAAAAAACCTAAAAATATGTTTCCTAGTTACTGATGTTCACATAACGATTCCCAAAAAACTGTCATGTGGAAGGTTCAAATTCTCAGGCAGCCCTGCAAACAGTCACAAAACTGCCACACAGTCTCCAGGCCAGTTCTTACCATAAAAGAGAAAAATGAATGTAAAATTGTCAAGTCAGATCAAATGTTTGTGCTGTGAACTCGGAATAATGAACACAATTAAACTCAAGCCAATTTCTCTGCACACATTTTATGATGTCAAATTCACTTGTTTCTCGGGTTTCTTTAACCTTTACGATGTTGTCTTCACAAGTCTATTACAATAATTCTGCACCATCCAGTCTTAAGCCACAAGCTACCCGTATCCAAAATGGACACCCACAAAGGAATTCCATTCTCATTGTTCAACCGGTAACATAATTGCTTCCTTATTGGTGGATACAAGTATATGTACTTGTCATATCTTCAAATGTGCTTTTAATATCCAATTTTATAAATAATAGAATTTTTCCCCTTTGTATTTTACTGATATTCACTAACGGATAATCAAGTTTGAAAAATAATTTTCAATAAACAAATATCTATCCAAATACTGGAATAATCGGCACAGCCCTAACGCTGCAATCTTACCATTGCTTTGGTAATGTTTTTACCATTGGTGTGACCGATATAGTACAGAATATCTTCCGCCTCGGACACCCGGCCCTGTGAAGCCAGCCACCTGGCAGATTCAGGGACAAACCTGAGATGAAATAAAGGAGGTGCATCGAAGATTGTGATACGTGGAATAAAGCACCTTTGGTTGGGGTCTAATTTCTATGAGCACCTAAGCAGAAAGCCCTGCCTGGCAAATTGACGTGCTTAGCAAAAAATCAGCTGTGAACCAGTTACAAGAAAGATTACCGGCATGTCATTTTGTGGTTCTTTTTTAGGAGAGGGAACCAGAGCAACCATACTGCATGTCGCATTCGAGGTTTCGCAATGACTCAAAGAAAACTTTATTTCACTTCACCACTCAACTTCCAGTGACATCCACCCGATAAGTGAAATATGAAAGGACGAGAAAATGCATTGGACAAAAAGTTGGTGTTAAATTCATTTTTAATTTGATTTCTCGCATGGAATTTGGAAGTGTAGGCCAAAAATCATTAGGCAGACATATTCAGAAGATGGGTCATTTCAAGTTTAAATGGGCCAGCTTATGCATTGCAAACTGAAAATCACTACACCAAATGACCGCTCTGCTAAAAAATTTGTTTGGACTCTCCAGTCCTTGTTATACCAGTGTTGTACGATACGTCTTGAAATTAGCAAAGTTGTTCACTTAGCAATTCCAAGGAATTAACTATAGGCAAGACAAAGCGAAGTGTTTTTATTGCCCACAGAGATTGGTGCTACAACTTATTAGGTGTTGAAACTAAAGAGGGCCATTTGCAATACCAACCAGTTGATGGACAGATAGCCAATCAGGGGTAAGGTTGTTGTGAATAGTAACACTCGCCAACTCCTGATGTAGTAGGCCAAGACGGCAAACAGCTGAAGAATATAACAAACGTGGGACATGTCAGACAGAAACAACTGAAGACACAAACAAGTGAATACGAGAGCAAAATAAACAAGCATTAATTCAAAATCTGCTCATTTGCCATCGCCAAGAATGGACACAGGTTGCCGAAAATAGTTAGCGTTTGAATCAGGACGGAATGGCAGCTCACATCAAGCCTGACCGTTCTTCGTTTCAAACCTCTACTGCAACAGTACTATACAAATGATGAATGTTTTACCACCGTGCAAAGCTGCGAGTGACTCAACAAAGCGACAGACGATTTGTTCCAATCCTATCATCAAATGATATCATTCTTGCAGCTACACAAATTGAATGTGAAACCAACGATCATTTTGTTTTACACATCTGAAGGTACATGTATCCCCACCTGGGTAAATGCCAGCACAACCTCGATACATGTACATGTGCACTTGTATATGAATATGGGAATTCCTTGCAACAGCAGATTAGAACATTTTTATGACACCTCACCCGCAGACTCTGTATCTTGATTGGCTGAGAGCCAGTCACGTGGTATGCGCTTATTTTCGGTGCCTTGCTTTTCACAGCTTCGGGAACTATACCCCAAACAACTAAAGAAATTCATACATGACCATTGGCATTGCATGCAAATTTATGCAATGCCGTTACACAAATTCCAGAGTGCCTGCAGTACGGAGCTGGAATCAGGGGTAGTTTGGACAAGTGCTGGTAAATTTTCAGCTCATGTATTATTCAAACAGTCGTACCTTGTACACTGTAATCCCATCCAATTAATCAGCTACATTGCTTAAATCAATTGAAGCAGAATCTGTGGGCGAGGTGTTTAAAACAAATACTGACTGCTTTTCCTTGAGGTGTAGTGGGGTACCAGACTTTTACACCTGTTGCACTTTGCTGTGTCTGACAGGGCCAGGGATGAAATATGATGAAACAAACAGTCAGCTCTGCACACAAGAGGCTGAGCACTACTACCTACCATAATGCCTATGCAGAAGACTGCTTGGAGGAAGGTCCCTGCTGGTCCCCTGTAGGAACTGCCCAGGTTCTCTGTGGCCAACACAAAGGAACAGAGAATCACGCCACCGGTAGCCGTGCCCAACAAGAACCTGGAATGGATCCAAACAGTCCATCAGAAATTCGGTATTTCACTGTGTAACAGGGAGGAGTCTGGGTTTTCCCCTGGGATGCTGGAGAACAAGACAGGGTTCCCACAGAAAGCTGAAAACCAAATTCCAGGTCTTTTCCAGGATTAAAGCTATGACAATTTCCATGGCTCTTGATGCCATTTTGAAGAGGAAAATTGTTTGTACATGTACTTATGCAGGGTAATGTACCAAACCTGACAAACTGCAACGAAGTGACTCATTGGAGTTTAAGTGATATGGTATGGTATAATTATGCAGCACAGCATGACTTGCACTACAGCAGTACCAAACCTGACAAAACTGAGCGTAGTTCAACACTTGGTTAATCAGGTGTGGTACCAAACCTGCCCAAACCTAGCAAAACCTGCTGTTGGAGTTTGATGGATCAAGGGCAGTTAGGGTTATTGAACTGGAAGATAGCCATAACAACCACTACAGATGGACAAGGTACATGTACGGAATACGGGTACATGTAGCCTGTGTATCAATATTCTGTTATCACATCAAGAGCCGCCCATCAAAAATAACCCTCCCACGATCTTGATTTCCACAACTTTTCCATGACTTTTTTTCCCCTCTGACAAAAAGAACTCCAGGACATCCCATTTCCCCCCCCCATTTTCCATAACTTTTCCAGGACACCTTTTCCAAGCAATTTCCATGACCGCAGGAACACTGCATGAGGTGGTCCAAATATGTGAACAAAAACTGCCTGCAGAGCATGCACATGTCGGCAATCATGCTGACAGGCCTGAAATAGCCCTGTGGACTTCCCATTAGCCTTTTCTGATGCGTGGTGGATGCAACAGGGAGGCTCACTATTTGAAGCAGGTAAATTTGGAGTAAACACAAAAGATTTTGCCTAAACCAAAAAGCGCCATCCATGATCCTATCCACCCCGAACAGAAGTACCCCCTCAGTCGAAAATAGCCATGTTGGTCAGGAGTGTTCATTTTGTTGCTAGCGATGTGATTGCAATACTTGTAATTCACAGTCGTTTGTGATTCAGCGAGGAGAAATTACTACCAAAGGAGCCTCCGTTGCCAGTAAAACTGCACCCTCTCTTGGTCCATCTTGGAGCCCATTGTGTCCGCCACACCTCACATACATGTAGGCTATTACATGGACTTCATTCAATCTCCGTTCCTCTTCTCTAAANGCTGACTTTTGCATTGGGTTTGGCATACCTCAGAAAAACAAAGTCCAACAGCCTCTGTGCACAAAGTCCCATATGGGTGTTTAACTTTGTGTGAATGGGGACGGTTAGCGGCAGCAACCCTTGGAGGGTTAGGGTTAAATACGTCTGGTATTCTATGGTCTTTGCCGGTGAGACCGATCTGAATGAGGACTATTCAAAACATTTTTTTGAATTTTCTTTTTCTCTTTTTTTTAAGTACATGTACGTAGTGGTTATATTGGCCACAAGATGCTGAGGCGGTCACTATAGTTAGTGAGGTGGGATGCCTCGTTTTTGAATAGGCAGGTCAGAGCGACTGGGGGAGGGGGAAATTTTACTGCACCCATCACAGCCCACGCTAGCTCCCAAAGTTTCTGCCAGTTCCCAAGTATCGACTAACCTTGTTACTGCAAACTGGACGTAGGACCTGGTCAGTGCACTCAGCATGCCAAACATGGACATCAGAATCAGTCCCAAGAGGCAGATTTTCCGGCGTCCGTACTTGTCGGCCATGGTGCCAAACACCATGGTGCCAGCCAGCACACCAAACATGAAGAGAGACTGGACCAGGCTGACTTTGTAAGAGTTGTCGCACACCAGATCCCACTGTCAACGTGAGAAGAAAAAAAATACCAGAAACAGTCACCTGACAGCAGCATATATATACATGTAAGCTCATACCATCACCACTGTCTACTCAAGACACTAGACTGCGTCAATTCTACTGCTCAGGGTCTGTCAGCAAAGTTAAACTGGTGACATCCCCCCCACAAAAATGCATTCAGCCACGCCCATGCCGTGGTCACCATGCCACCTTATGTCTTACAATACATGTATATCAGTATAGGTAGTCAACAATATTAATTTGCGTCAGGGATGTTAATTTTTTCAAGGGTAGAGCCTTGCACAAGTCTTCCATGATGTTGGTCACATTCACCACAGCTGCAGTTGTGACAAGTGGCTGAAGGTTTAGAAACTGAACATGGCTCAACATATAGACCTGCACGCACACCCTAATGACCCATTCACAGAAATCCAATGTTCTACATCAGAGATTTCAGAATTGCGGTGTAAAACCAGATTTGATTCCAGGCAGAGAAGGATACTGATTAAATTAGTTTTATTTGAAGAGTGCTCAGTCTTCTTAACTTCAACCAAATTTTAACTACACTTGAATATAAATCATACTTGATATTTTTAATTACATTTTATTTAATTTATTTTTTAATGAGTTTTCTTCATTTTAACCTTCGTCTTCTTTTTCAAACCAAGCTGGGCCACCATTAAACAACAGAAAAATTTGTTTTCACCTTAATCTGATATTCTCAACAGTTTTTACTCTGTTATCGTTCAAGCACAACATTATACATCAACCCTCACGGGGCACTGCAACAAGCCCCATGCAGAGCAGATCCAGAGCCAATTTTTACCTCTTTTTTTTGGGGGGGGGGTTAAGGGTGGGGTGGAGTTGTGTTTATTGGGAGACCAATCTTGTAGACATTTTTCTGGGTAACCTTTAATGGCCTTTCTTTCAATGATTTTCTCCCCTTTGGGGAAGAGGCACAGGTCCCATTGTCACCTCTGGATCCACCTTCGATCCCCATGTAAAGTAACAGTGGCTGAGCACTCCCTTCCTCAATCCTGTAAAATCCTACAAAACCACTTACATGTAGCAGATTTTGAATGATCAGGAAGTGCGAGGATCAACTAAATCACGGCTTTTGGCCACTCCTGGGACTCACCTCCGAGACAATGGATGTGAACTCCTTGGAGTAGGTGTAATGTGAGCATGGTCTAGCCTTGGGACTGCAGGGGTGCACCTTGGAGATGGGATTGTCGGCGCAGAAGATGTGCTGTGGCTCCTTCCCGACGAATGCCAGGGCCAACATGTGCATGGCCATGAAACCGTTCAGCGAGGCCAGGAGCAGGAAGTTGGACTTCTGTACCCGGCCAAACTCCCCGACCGTCTTGAGGACCTTGTCGAATTCCATTGCAGATTCCAACTCTCAAGCAGCCAGTTGTGTCTTCAAGCTCTAGCTGAATGAAACAACATAATGTCATCAACTGAGGGTTTGCACACTGCCACCTTGCAGGCCAGTGGTTTTGTTCCACAGGGTATGCACAGTGGAGGTTTCCCTGTGCAGCAACAGAACTGCCCCGCAAGATGGCTACTGCGCAAAACCCCTATTAGGAACAGGTACATGTACTGCATACTAATCGAAGCCACCATGACGAACTGGCTCAAAGACAGGCAGGGACTTCTGTTCAATTTACTCACACTTCCATTGTCTTGAAATTATATGCTTCTTGAATCTGGAGTCCTTGATGATGTATCACCCCGACTATCATACATGTATATCATCTGTCCTACATGTACATGATGTATATGGTGCTGCAGCTGGAATCACCCAACTATGGATAGGATGCCAGAATGTGCTGGCAATCTACCCTAGTTTTGATCTGTGTCACAGATGAAATGACAGGTTGGCATACACAGATATTTGCAGTCTTGTATTAGAGTCCATCACAAGTCCTTTCACATGTCCCCTCACAAGACCAGTCGCAAGTCCCCTCACAAGACCAGTCACAAGTCCCTTCAGAAGGCCCATCCCAAGTCCCCTCACAAGACACAGCAGTGAAATACTGCACAGGTGATTTTGTTGCACCCCAACTATAGCATAAGTCCTAACTATAGTTGGGACAGTCCCAACTATAGTTGGGACAGTCCCAACTGTAGTACTGCAGTTGGGCTGGCCCAACTATTGTTGACCAATGTCTGTGGGAAATGTCTCAACATTATCCAAGTCAATGTGTCTCACACTTGACACAATTCATCTAAAATGTGGCACTTCATCTCTTCATCTAGCCCTATGACCAATGACACGACATTTGTAAATGATATGACTTTGGCACATGCTGGACACATGCAAACAGGACCTCTCTGCTGTAGTTGGGCCGGCCCAACTGTAGCACTCTAGTTGGGACGGGCCCAACTCTAGTTGGGACTGATGTTATAGTTGGGGCGTAACAATTTTACACACAAATGTACATAATGGAAGCATGCATTGTGAGAAGGCAAAATGTTCAATGTTTGGTCCTTTTCTTCCCACAATGTCTTTCTATGTGCCAAATCACCCATGCAGTATTTTGACAAGGCTTACGTGTATGTTGCAATTGGTCAAGCTGTCATGTTGATAACGATTGAGAGAGCAGGCCTACATGCTGCTGATTTTCGGTGGCGTGGATGGGCAAAATATATACATGTACATACATCATGGACATGTACTTCTGACTTTACGCTAGGGCCTACATACAGGCCTTGTTCATGGTGATGGCAGAGCAATTGGCACAATTGCAAAATAGCCAAAACCATGAAAACAGTGTGTTTATAGGAATTCATACTGGTACAAAACATTACTACTATGAAGGTGTGTATAAACCTTACAGTTCTGGAAGTAGGCCAAGTGGCCCCTACTGCCTACCAGTGCCACTGAGCTGAGTAGTACCACCATGGAGGTAGGATCACATTTAGGTACCGCTACTCGGCGCTAGTCGGCTAGTTAGTAGTTAGGCCTAGTACTAGTACTAGCCCCACTATACTAGTGTGTGGCATGGACTCTTGCTACCTTTACATGCATGACATGTACGGTAGTTGTAGTAGGCCTAGTCACATCCTCGACATGCTCGATCTTCCTATTTCTGTGTAGCCCCATAAATAGGGCTGTAGTGGCTCTCTTTTACAATCTGTCTCTTTTCTATCGCGACAGAAAAGAGACTGATTGTAAAACTAGTAAAAGAGAGCCACTGCAGCCCTGCTTGTGAGTTGTGGGGCTAATTTGTGCGCACCTACCGAGGCTTGATTCTGTTTGGCCAGATGTTTCTGTAACCCAAAACAATAGTCGATTTCACGTTTCGTCAAAAGACTAATCAGCATTTATCGAGTTCTGGTGACCGATGTTGTCAAACTCCTCAGTTAATCAATAATATTAACAGTAATACTACTTGTATGACTCGCATAAAGCCGTAGCCTCGTCGTTGGGCTGGCAAAAGTTCCGCACTATCCATATGCCTGTGCGCGCGTGCATGCGATGTGTTTCGACAACGTGTCATCATCGTGCATTGAAGTCATATTCCTGGACTGCACCGTTGTCCTACACACGTTGCACGAAAACACATCAGGGGCACCACTGCCACAAGTGTGTTTTGGCAGGGATACCGTACACGATATGGGGCAGATGGGTACCCCTCCCCCCCACATGTCTTATCCCCATACGCACTCTAGTCTCTAAACTGTTGTTACCTAACACATCTCCCTCTACAAGTCTGCAAAGAATTCCTGAGATTCCGATCAAACAATGGCCAAAACAAAGACGGGGGAGTCTCTCTCCGCCCCATACCTCGCATCATGTTGGCTGAGCATGATGATTATTTGGTACAGTGGTGGCGCTGTTTCGAATGGCCGCAGAGTAGTGTTTGACGTCGGCGCGGTCAGCCGTAAAAAGATAAACAGGTGCAACTTGAGGAGCAACGGATGCGGAGATGCGGTATGTTTAGACCTTGTAATGCATTAAAAAAAACAACAACAACAAATGTTTACACGAAAAAGCTGGGCTAACATAGATTAGCCTTATAAAAAGTCATGTCGGAAAGTCTCTAGAGCCCGAAAAACTTCAACTTTTGAGAAAAAATCCATTGAGTCGGCCAATTTTGAAATTCAAAGCGAAGTCTCATTTTTTAAACGGACATCAGTGAAGGGGCAAAAGGACATTTTCTGACAAAATTAATTATTACCAGAGGACTGCAGTGGACATAAGCTATTTCTAGCTTTAAATGCTGCCCTATATATTGCCCTGGATTCATTATGTAGTTCTTTTATTTTGTTTAAGTTAATTATTTAATTCAGTTGTTTTGCTTGTGTATATGTAATCTGTAAGGGTGTTGTCAAATAAAAATAAACAAACCTGTCTACTCTGATGAAAAAAAAAATTAAATTATTTTGAGATAAAATGTACAGGTTTTTGCAAAGATTTTTAAAAAAGAAAGGGTCAGTGGCGCGAGGGGAAGGACAGGGGAAACTCGTTGGAAACGTGTTTGGAAAGGGTCGGGAAATTTCGCGCGTTACGATTGGCCAACGCGTTGCAAACTCTTGGTGGCGCACTATTTTGAATCGCCCGTATTCTTTACAGATTTCTAGGGGGGATGTGGTTTAATGGGTAACAATAGTCTAGAGTGTGTATAGGCATTGGACATGGGGGGGTACCCATCGGCCCCACATCGTGCACGGTATAGAATATAATGTATCCCACTGCACTGCAACGCTCAAATACGGGCGATTCACAATAGTGCACCTCTATAGGTTAGCAACGCCTTGACCAATCACTGTGCACGAAATCTGTCCACCCTTTCCAAACGCGCATTGGGTTTGAATCGACCATAATTATTGTTCACATAGCTCTGAACTAGTGACCGTAACAAAACCGTTGCATTGAGTTCAAACACGTTTGTAATGATAAGTGGTGTTTCTATGTTTCAAAACCAAACGAAACCAACCCCCCCCCAAAGCAACAACAAACACAAGCGAGGTACAGCCGGGCTCGGGGGGGGGGGAGCGGAATCGGCCCCAGCTGTGGGATGGGCTCAAATAACCCGCGTTTCCTTTTTCGAAATTCCTACACAAAGTCCACACTTTTCCTTCAAATCTTGACAGCTTGCGATGTTATATAGCCGTGTTTTTGTGTGTCACTAACCAATGTGCACATTCGTTAATAAAAGGAGCCTTCATTAGGATACATGTACACAAAACATCCCTCCCCTGTTTATTTGAAAAATCCAAACTGTTTTTACGGGCCTCATGCCTCTTTAAAAAACACAATGGCAAATGATCATTAGTTTCAGTTTAACTATCAATATTTTCTGGTCTGCTTTCTTTTTATCACAATAACAGCAATTTTCGAGTTAATTTGAAAGCAAACAAAAATATTAATCATAAAAAGGCTTATTTTTAGCACCAGCCGCGTGGGGGGCAGGCACCACGGCCAGATCGCCACAAAAGATAATGCGGTATTTCTTTTCATTGTGGCTTTTGAAACTGATGATATCCTTCACGAAAGATCTGAAATCTCATTTTTTTAAATGATGACACTGAACGTCCACCCTTCCTTCCCCAGTAATTATGGAAGAGTTTTTGCTGCACTCATTAAGACTTATATTTCTGTGAAGCTAAAAGTTTCACACTAAAATGCACGCTGCTCGAAATTCGTCGCGTTGATGTACTGGCACTACCTGGGGGCACGTGCCCCCTACAAATTTCGGTGCCCTCTAGGTCCCCCCCCCCAGAATAGATGAATGGATGTTGAACAATGCTAAAAAAAAACTTGCCCCCAAAAGCCACACCAAAGTGAAGCTGGTGCCCCCATAATATGCTAGTGCCCCTTTGTGCCCCTCAGGTAAAATCCTAGCTACGTCGCTGACTGCCACATCCTCCCCTTCTAGGTGCATTCCACTAAATGGGTAGATTTCTACGCGCGAGTTCAATTTTGTGATCCCATTGGAATTTTACAAAAAGAGGTGCCATCATTGGGAGCGATCACAGAGATATTTTCACGAATCACGAATTTGGGACTTCAGTTCTGATGTCGGCAACTGGGCGTATTTGGCTCACAAAAACTTCCAACTCGGGGGGCTTATTTTGCACAGAGGATCGAGGGGGGCTGAGAGCTGAGGCCATAGTTTTACTCCTATTTTGTGGGCGTTTTCGGTGAAGGGCGAACAGTAAAAATTCGCGTGGCTCCCCCCTTTAAAATTGAAAAGAAAACTTCTGGCCATAATCTTGAATTTCCAAAGGAAAGCAGGAGGCCGATCTCTCCTCAGTTTAGAGTCACTAGGCGGCGCTGTTTCTGTCCGATTTTGCAGTGTAATGTAGGCCACGTAATATGTACGACTAATGAATGGGGGGGGGGGGNGGGGGGGGGGGGGGGGAAGAGCAAGCCGCAAGCCCGAAAGATTTCCATGACGTCAAAGAGAAGGTTCGACCGTACCATTCGTTCTCATAGGGAATATCATTTTCGATCGGGGGGTTCGTTAAAGTGGATTTTGAGCTGACCCAAAAATCTGAAAATAACAATAACAAAACAAACAAATAAAAAGTAAAGGGAAACAAAAATTATTAATTAAATAAAAGTTTGACACACATCGATTCCCGTCATTCTCCGTGCGTCGACTGACAGGATCTTTCACAGTCATCGGATCCGGTATTTTCATCCCATGTTTTACGTTCCAGGAAACGTGACCATTCGTCCTCATAGTAACATCCCGGGAAAAAAAAAGAATTATAGTACAAACACCGTGAATCAGGGAAATATTGAAATTACAGACGACGACACTCGTCGCAAAAATTTGTGACTGTTGTCACAAACCGTTTGACTTCGTACATTAACTTTATCAATTCACACTTTACTTACTTACGTACCTACTTAAAAATAGTCTCCTCCAATTTGTCACGTGATAGTACATACTACACGCCTGCGCCAGTTGCAGCTCTTTCGCGGCGAACAAGATGTCGGTGCGGTACGAAAAAGACGGTGAGGTAAGAAATGTTCGTTAATTTTGCGAAAAACAAGACATTTGTGCCCCATATCAAGCAAGTTTCTTGTAAATTTTGTATTTGTCAATCGGAATATGTACCATTTGTCTCTTTTGGTGCTTATTTTCATGGTAAAATTGGCGTTTGCCGGTCTGCATTTTTTTTTGCTCGATGACTTCACGTGTGCTTTCTGCACGCACCAGAGTAGGCGTTGTAGTAGTATTCAATCATTGATGTCAATGATTTTTTGGCAAGCGCTGCACTGCATATAGTCAGGTCCGGGTCATAGGCTAAACCCTAAGCCCAACCTCGGCTCCATGGGCTGGGTGCGCGTTCCTTCACTAGCCCCTGGTCGTGTAGAATACGAAAATGACGCTGACACAGTGACTGGCTATTCAGAATGAGTATAGGCTAGGCTGCCTAAATGTAAAGTAAATCGCGGGCGTATTTCAAAATGCTGCATGCTCATGCCCACTCTCGTGCATGTCATGCACATGTAAATCTATATCATGCGTAAACACACCAAATAAAGGCGTAATATCTCGAATAGGCTAGTGGGTTAGTTAAATTATACAACACCAGGGGTTAGATCGTGCAACGCACGGTGGGAACGAGCATGGCGTGGCAAGAGCATACCTACAACTGCATTGTACATGTATGGGATCGAGGTTGCCCAAAGCCGGATTTGTTTCACTCGTTAAAATGAGGGGTATGTTATGAGGGATGTGGAATCCAGACAGGATGTAATTAACTTGTTTTTTGAGGGGATAATCCTGACGCTGGAAAACTGAAATCAATCATATTAAACATGAAAACTTGATTGAAAATTGAAAGGCAAACTGGCCCTGAGCTGAACATAGGCTCCTGGCCCAAGGCAGTAGGAGTGGCATTGCTGACACACACTGACACAGGGGGTCATGCCAGACCTACCATTATTTTTCATCAACAACCGTCAACAGATTCTGCAACCATTTTCATGCTTAAATAATTTATTTACAATATTGGGCAAACTTTGAAAATAATGTTTAGCATCCTCACATCTTTTTTGGGGCAGCTTCATTTTTTAAAAAGTTTTTCAAAAACAGCAGAATTGTCAACTGATTGATAGGAAGATTAAGTTTATACTTGCAAGTTGGAACTTCTGAAGTGACATTTTACTCTGTTGGTGACATGCAATCTCCAGAACTTTCAAACACGTCACGTATTGCTATGGCTGTGAATTGTGCATATGCCCCGAAATTTTGAAAAACCTGAATGCTAAACAAATTTTATAGTTGACCTCGTGTAAGCTCTTGAAAAATATTTTGACATTACATGACATTTTGTCATTACATTGTCATTTATTAGCCTTGTTGGTGTTCACAATTTCAGCAGTTAAGGGTTTGCAAAGCACATTTTTTTTTACTAACCCTAACTGCCCAAAACCTGCCATACTCCAACAGTAAGTTTTGTGAGGTTTTGGCAGGTTTGGTACTGTACC
>NW_019091384.1:2068130-2087723 GCF_001949145.1 Acanthaster planci | reverse complement strand
ATAGACAAGTACATGAACCTGTTGGATTTTTTGAAGTTCAGTATGCTTTCTAGTGCAAGAGCCTAGGGGGTTATAGAGAAACTGAACAGCGTAGTAGTCCGAAGTCTGCTAACCCTCGTCCCTAATTACAGTCATGAATGCTACAATTTTGGTGTAATATTTTTTCATATCACCTGCAAGGCAGTTTGAATAATTACTGTAGTGATCAAAGCGTGGCGATCCCATGCATGGTCTGTGATCACTTTAAACTTTTAACTCCGTCAAATGAGCAGGTCATTTCTTGGCACCTTTATCTCAAGCACATATTGACTTGACGAGTTTAAGGGACCTGTCCCTATCAGGGTGTGATTGTTGTATCTGTTGACTCCATGAAAGGATGAGGGTCAGTGTGTGTGTGTATTTGTACAGTATGAGCAAAGTTCATTCACAAGTGAGACGCTGAATCTTCATGCCCAGGGTTTTTAAAATGATTTAAAAATTGGGTGTGCAAAGTTCACACATTGTTCAGATAGAACGCTCCAGGTTTGCATGGCTTAGGATGAGAAAATGACTTTTAAAAACTTGAAACAAATCCTTTTATATTTAATGCATTCATCCAGCTGTGAAAAGATATTTTGAAGTACATGTACATGTACGATGGCGTAGCTTTGTAAAGGAATTCATGGATGTACCGTAGATTGGGTACCAGATCCAACTTTTCTGAAGCGAGCAGTTGGTCTCATTTGATGCAGTGCTTGATTTTTTGTTGGACAGGTTGCTGACTTGTAATTTGCTAGTTCCTTTACTGCTTGTGCATGTTTCCAGTGTCCTAATTTTTGATAAATTTACCCTCAAAAGATGGATGCCCGCAAAGAGTATCAATCGTAAGAGTACTGAGCGTTGCACATTTGGATTCGTAGATTAGAATAGAGAGAGAGTCGGTTGAAATGCTTCTGAACTTCTCCTTGGGGATGATTACACGTGCTTTGCAGGCTCGGCTGATCTGTGCAGAGCCTGCACGCTGATGACACATTTCCTTTCAACCTGCATCAGGAATGAAAAAATTTATTAGTGGGTGTACAGTGTTGTACCTTCAGCAGAAGCGTTCTAATTTTGAACATGCCGTGTGTCTCTTGAGCATCAGCTATTGCTGGGGAGATCTGAAAACTGCTGTTCTTGTCAAGCAAATTTGCCTGGATATACATGTGTAGTAGACATTAGCATAGCTGAAAAACAGTGGCATTGATGTGGGAGAGTTTTTTAAAAAAAGATGACAATGATAGCTAACAGGGTCTGACATGTTCCAGATAAAATTTGTGATTAATTGAAACTTGTGCTACCTTGACTGTGGTGTGGGGAATGATTTCAGAGCATGCGTTTGGCAGCGAGGAAAGAACTTTTTTTCATGCTTGACTTGTCTGTCTAATTTTCTGTAATGAAAGCATCCTACAAACTTTGAGTGAAATGAAATCCTGAAAAATTTCCTGTCTAAACTAAAGACTTCCATATATGTACATGTAATTATAAAAGTATGTAAGATTCTGCTAATGGAGAGTCTCTTAAAGAAGTCAGCTTTGCTCCTGCTTTACATGACAATTCAATTTTCTCCGCTTTGGCAAAAGGGGGACGCGGCAGGGAGGTCCCCTTAAAAAGATTGATGAATCAGTCTTGCCTAGAAGGAAATGGCTGATTTTTGACTCACTTGTAGATGACATGGAGGTCACGCTGGAGCTTGTCATAGTCATGCTGCCCTGGTTCATGGTGGGGCCACCAGAACTAAGTTGCAATTAATTATGGGGCCCCACAAGGTGCACTTGTCTCACTCTATGTGTTCACAGTAGAGTGACCAGTTCAGGTTTGAACCCTGAAAATGGACCGAACTGAGACACCAACTGTCACCTCTTTGCCATTGAAACCAACGGAAGCTCTTGATTCCACCTGTTCATGGCATAGTCACCTGGCTGGATGTTTGTGTACATCAAATACATGTCTCACAGAATGGCATTGAATATGATTACTACATGTTTATGTACAGTGTACATTTAACTTTGCTGGGCAGGTTTGGTAGGTAGGCCTTCATGTATGTACGTTTAACTCGGGGGGGATGATTTTGCCGACTAATGGTGTGATGCTGTTGCCTGCTTTTATTTTTAGAAGCAGAACGATCATTGGTTTTTATGGGGGGGGGAAATAGAATTTATGGTTTCATTTCAGTGAGCCTTAGGTTCCTGATGCACACGCAGACTTACTGAAACACAAAGGTCAGTTATACATTGCTGTGGAAATGGTTCTTTTGAATGTAGATCTGCAGTTTTGATGATGAAATTGTCCTAATGTTGAACTAACTTTCACTTTGCTTACCTTATGGTCCATGCTGGAGTCCGGTTTCTATGAAAGCAATAATGAATGCATTATTGCCTCTTGATTCCGTCATTAAGGCAAATCAATCACTGAGTGGCTGTGTCCCCCATTCACATTTGCATGGAACCCTTCAATCTATTCCAAGCACTTACAACCTGTCACAAGTATCATGAATTATGCTGATAGAAAAGTGTCAGTTGAAATGAAACCAGACCAACAGTGGAGTGCCCTTTGCATCATTTGCACCCGTTGGATAATCAATCAGTCAAATCAATAACAAGCATGGACGCCATGTTTTCAGTGCAGTTCTAGGATTACAGTTGTATTTTGGCTGCGTTCGGGATATGGTACATGTACTATCAAACAATAATCAGTACCCTGCATGCTATATGGCAAATGGGGACCCCTACAATTTACCAAAACGTAATACAAAAGCTTTATTGCCCTGGGATATTGTACCCACTGCATCCCTTCTGAAAATCTGAAAGGATTTTCTAAGATTGCTACAGTACAAAAGAGGACACAATAGAGCTCTCCCACTGCCACATACCATGAATCATGTGAACAATCTCCATCGCCGAACCTGAATCCCTCTTCACTACTTACCATTTGAAGAAGCAGACAATAAAAGTCACTGGTGCAGATACGGAGGACAGTTGAACACCTGGGGGAACTACATATAGGTCAGGTGTAGACTTGAACTCAAGTCTGAGTTAACATTTCTCTCAGCTCTCTTGCATATTTTCACTTCTGAAATCAAACCTTTACCACTGTTTTTTGAAGTTGAGGCAGAGTCCCTAAGTTCGCTATTTATTCCCAGTTTGCTTTTGAAATCAAATTTGGCCCACTGCTTTGTCAAAGTCTTTGCTGAGCTGCTCCACCTGTAAGCAAAATCAAGCTCAGATGGAATTTCTGGCTACTTAAGCTCGTTTTTCCAGTACGTATCACCGTCAACTTCACTTCCCCACTTTGGAAGGCTCATTTTCAAATTTGAAGTTACAGTAATTTACTTGGACACTAATTAGCCTGTTGGATTTTTCAAGATTGACTTCAGATCTGTTGGAAAAACCTGGTAGGAGAAATCTCACGGGCTTGTCTAATTCAGCAAAAATCGAGCAGATTGAGAACTTTGCTGTGAAGCAGAATTTCAAGTCATGTATGCTTTTCCCGCCAAACAGCATGAGTGGACTAGATGCATTTACTTAAAATGTATGTACTGTGTACCAGGTACATATACCTAATCCATATCCCAGCAATGTTACAAAGGCTCCTTGCCTTTCAAAGCAACTGCCCTACTCATTGCTGGTGTGCTGTAGAGGCGTTAACGTAGTGTGCATTGTCTCAATGCTGCCTTAAGCATTGAAAGGGTTCATTGTGTTTGTCTGCAGGAGCCTTATGTTAGTTATGTAATACCTTCTGTCCTCTGGAAATTGAAAGCCCTTGGAAACCTCAATACCCTTTCCAGCAGTAGGCTATTATCTTGTGTACATTGTTATTCAGAGAACCTTCTTGGGACTCTATCCCTTTCTGGAGGCCATTCAGTGTGATGCTGGTTGAAGTGGTCTGGGTGTAATACTTGTAGCATGATTTAACCTTCACATAGGTATTTTGAGCTGTAATTAGCCAGTCCATAATTTAGCTACATGTATGTCAGCAGTGACTCTAGCATAATGGAGAGTTGTTTGCTGTCTTTTTCTTTAAACTCATGAAATTGATGCCTGCACATTTTGTGACAAATCTTTTTCAATCCAGTCATATTAATAGCTATGGAGGTGAAAGTTCTTTGGCAGTAACAAATAGCTTGTGGGCTGGGAGAGAACTTTTGAGATTTCCTGCCCAGTTCCGATGAAGAAAAGATGAAAATATTTTCCTAATGGTTGGCAGAGCAAATTTAACAACTGCTGTAAACACTGAAAAGGAACAGATGTCACAAAAGCTGTGATTGTCCTTGTCCAAGAAATATATTATTAAAAATATTGCAACTTTTTGGGAAATTGACCGTAAATGTGTAGGCTTACCCATAGTGCAAAGCTACGCCGAGTTCTAAATTAGGTAAGGCTTGCGGTTGTGCCGTGTACAAGGAGGAATTCCTTCTATGAATGTGTGGTTCTAAGAAGAACTGATGGTGAACACTCGACGATGTTCTGAACAGTTCGTCTTCAGGGGGGTGACTCTCCAAGTATGGTGAAATTGGCTGCTGACCACACAAACAGATAACATACAGTACAGGTCAGAATTTAAGCTGACGCGCTAACACGATCAGTGAACCTGGCACGCTGTTCAGTGCACACTTTGCTGTTTTTACCAAAGCACGATAAGCCTGACCCCAGACCTCATTATCTTGGCAGTGCTTGTGAGTGCAGACCAAAAGTGACCAACAACGTGTAGTGAACCACTGCACACACACAGCCGTCGCTTTAGCTTCGTGTGTTCGTGTACGCGCACATACATGTACTTGTACAATGTACATGTACACTGTATTACAGTGCACTAAATAAGTAAGATCACATACGTGTAGTGCCTCGCTGGCAAGATGACTGCCTTGGATGTACCGAAATATGTATCACTATCACAACCATTTTTTTGTTGTTTTGGATCGCAAAAGTTGTTCAGTTGGATTACATCTGGAAAATGTCAAATTTCAGTGATTAACTGGCCAGCAGTCCACTGTATGTGTTTAACTACTACAAAACGTTTTCTCAAATGTGAGCTTGGAATATTAAACTCATAGGATCGACGGTGTTCTCTGTTATGCAGGGTTCAGCATGTTTCGTGTTTGCAGTTAAGTCCTTTTCGTGTCTGTTTGACTTGATACATGCTGACACGCTAAGCATGTTTGCATGTCGGCTAAAATTCTGCCCGGTATGGTACATGTATATCTGGTGGGCTGACCTCCTGTGTATCTGTTGGTTTGCAGGCTCTGTGGTTATGATTACCCTCTTCATTAAACCCTCAGATCAGCCATACAGGTACTGCAGAGAATCTGGAGTGGCTTGCAAATTAGTGCCATGATCCCCCATCAAGCACACAGTTGTGTGCTGAACTGCAGTGGTGCTTGTAGGCTTTCAGTTGTGACCAGGGGTTTTGTTTAGGAGGTACCTGTACATGTGGACTGGTTCTTTGACAGGCTGTGATTGTTACTGTGTTTGTGAGATTCCTATGCATCAGCCGTTCTCGTAAGACAAGAATATTGGGCACATTTTGAAACATTTACATTAGTTTTGAGAAAGACTTACTAATCATTAAGCTGAGGAGAATGTCCTTCCATCCCCACTTGGCTGTGTAAGTAAAATGAAAGTTCTGTTAATTATGCACATGTACAGGTGTATTGAGTACCTTTGCACACAAGGTCTACTGACCGTGGAACCTAACCCTCAGTATCTGTAGAAAGATCTCATCAGTGATGTGAGATACGCTCTTCTGCTTCACAAACCTTCACGTTTCAAAAGTAGCGTGATCGCATGATTGCACTGAGCAGCAGTGAGAGATTTTAAACGGATGTCGGGGTCTGCCCGTCTTGTTCGCAGCTTTTTGAGGGGGTTTCCTTCGAGGAAGTGAGTCAGGCTCACTGCAAGTCTAAATGTGGAGACTTGGTCCAAGTTTAACTCGAGCACTAGCGGAGTAGCGGTACGATCTGCAGCCAGAATCTCTCTGGACCTCTCACCCCCTGGTAGCTTGCTGTGAGCTAAGAGATGAGACCATGGCCATTTTCCAATACTGAACTTCGTCTCCGTTTAAGGCTTCGTTCCCAAAACCAATCCCTGATTGTGGGCCTGAAGCATTTAAATTAAATAAGCCACTTGCGAGTTAAATTTGAATAAAATCTGGTACACTGTGTTATCTGATTGCACAGGAACGTAACAATTTGAATTCCCCAGACTAAAGGCACTGTTACTATACCTCGTGATTCAGGGCAAGCTTTTGCATAGCGGCCGCCATCTCTGGAAGGGACAAGTTCCTTTGTGCCGTTCTTATCCATTGAGAACAGTGTATTGTTGCAAGTCGTCTCTTATGTAACTAAAGCTTGCCCCGAATCATGAGGTATTGCAACAGTGGTTGTAGTATGGAATATTCAAGCTGTTATGTTCACATGAATTTAAAGAGCGCAGTGTACCAGATTTAATTAAAATTTAACTAAAATGGCTTATTGGATTGCTGTAATTTTTGGCTCTCTTGCATCTTATTTGATGTTTTGTGGCACTATTAGACTAATTACTGCGCTTACAGCTTCAAAGTCAGCTAGTTCAAAAACAGTTAAAGCCTGAGACGGAGCTGAAGTTGAGTTTTGGAAAACGGCCCATGTCTAAATCTGATCATTTAGAATACTGAAGCTTGACGCCATTTTGAACCAGAGTGTGGTGCAAAACAAATGCAGTACTTGCACGTGTTGGTTCACATGCTGGTTTCCGCGCAATTGCCTTTTACACAAATAGTTATGCACATGACATTAGCTTTGGTACTCTATAAAGGCTTCGCATAATTGTTTTCTCCTTTTTGCTGTATTTTAAATTTAATTCAGTGTTTCCCTTTAGCTTTCTGTGGAGACAGTCCTTAAACTATCATGCCCCATTATTAAACATCTCGACAGTCTTTCGTAAGTCATGCTTAAGCTGCATGAACATGAGGTGAAAATAGCTCAGAAGACCATTATTGAACAATTACCGAGCTATAATCTGTTCCTGCTTTCTTGTCTCTTCACACCGACCATCTTGTCTCTCAAAATGAAATGGGGCTTTTCCTCATTAGGAAGTGGTGCATCATGGGGAATCGAGGACAAGGTCCCTGTGACCCGTCGACTGCTGCTTTCTGTGGAACTCGGGTCAAGGGGTCACCAATTAGGTCAATTTTCAACGTTTCCTGAAGCCCCCTGAAGTTCTTTTTCAGGGTCGTTGGATGGAGCGACTGCTGGGATTTGAACTGGTACTTCTAAAATCACGTACCCTCACCAGTGAGTTGTTGTGTTCCCTTTTGTGGGTGCGGTTTGGGGGACAAAACCAGAGGAGGGGAAGGAAAGATGCCCGTTGGTTGAACTAGAAATTTATCTTTTTACAAGTTGAGAATGTGAGGAATGTCCAATATTCACAGGCAATTAAGTTCATGTACGGTAATAGGATTTCGAACGAATGCTGGCTGCTGTGAACTGGATGCTGTGGGAAGTGTTTGACTAGGTTTTTGCAAGCATTCTTAATCTGAATCGTAAAGGTGCGATGGTGACTGTACATGCATAGTCTCCTTGCATTCAGCATGACTGTAGTTGTGGCTTGACCGCAGACTCTCCTGGGCTCTGGACAAAAGGAACAATTAGGCTTTTAGAGCCCATTTGTACCCAAGAGGTGCACAACAGCGTTTCCCTATGGGACCAAACCCATCATCCTAAAACTGGCTGTCCAGAATGTCAGGGGTAATGTCACTAGATTCATCCAGAACAGCTCTTTTAAACAGATATGAAGATACGTAATGACTTATGAGGTTTCGAAAACATCTTGCATGATTTGATAAGTATCATTTATAATTTTTAAACAATTAATTCCTGTGATTTCCCTTTTTGAATCCTGCACGCCTTGGTACATGTATATTTCTCAATGCAATGAGTCTGTGTATTGAATTAACATACATGTATAATTAGTCCCTAACTGAAAAAATTAAAACCAAATTCAAGTTCTAATTTTAAAACTTGCTAAAATTTCGAATTCAAGTGTTCCCTCCCATAAGCTCAAGTAACCCTCATAATGGTTTTACCTCTCTGTAACCAGAGAGGTTTGGCATCCTGTAGTGCAATGGAAGAGTTTACTTAAACCCGTGTTACCAAATAAACCCCACATGTTACTGTGTTGTGCTGTGCACGACCGGCATCCTGAGTCACATACCATACGTATAGTGTATACTGGTACTTCCCGCATGGAAAACTTTGGGTAACATTGCTCACTAACTGTTCATCCTTTTTTTTTGTAGTTTCATCCTATTTTAAAATGTGCAAGTCACTATGCTCATGCTTCTGTATTGAATAATAGTGTGTTTTGTGATTGATTCTGAATTAGACCTTTTGCTTACATTTAAACATTGAAGAGCTGTGGATAAGTGTATATGTACAAGTGGCTAAGGGCTAACTAAAATGATAATTTGCCAAGGTCTGTGCAATCAGGACTTAACAAATCTGGCATTTGCAAGGCAAGAGTCCAATTTTGCATGTAGAATTAACGGTCAGGTGTCCAAGTCGTATATTTGCACTGTGTACATACCTGCACGTTGGGATAATCCTATTCAGATTTCGGTGTCCAAAATACTAGTAGCTTCATTCCACAAAGGTTTTATTTTGGTTTGAGCAAAGATTTTGTCCCTAGAATGTTTTTTCACGCATGTCCCTTAAAAGCAAAGTTATTTGCAGTGAATTGAGACATTGATCAATTCACTTGCAAGTCTTTTGGCGTGCATAGGGGCTTGCCTTAATGGGCCTGGGCTAAAAATAATCAAACATGGCATTGATCAAATCCTTTCCCCTGCCCCAAAGCTGTAACGCTGTTCCTGGTGTGAGAAAACATCCCCTGTGCCTCCATATAGCCAATTATTTTACTGGTGTAACTTGCGTGATTGGTTCAGGAAAAGGATGTTAACAATGATTAGATAATGATATGCGGATCATGGCCGTTGAGGATGCCTTCAGGATGACAATAATTACATGAAGGTGTCACTGTTGCATACAGATACCTTGGTCCATTTTTGGTGTCAGTGTTCTTGGACAATAACATTTAAAATTCCATGTGAAACGAGCTTGCATGCTGAATTCTGAAGTGTCCAGTGATGCATAAACATCAAGTGTGTGAGGTGATTTTGCTGAAAATGAATGTATCAAAATTCTTTCCAGCTGAACAGTAGATGAGTGTAGTGGGAAACGCTTTGATCAGTAACTTTTATGTACCCTCCAACAAACAGATGTGTCTGCAAATATCGGATGAAGTGAATGAGATACCATTTCCATTTTAAAACGCGTAGTTGGGGCATAGATCTAGTGATGCTGAAACGACAGCCCAGGGTGTTGCAAAATAAAAAAGTACTGGACTGGGGATTGGCGGTTGAGAGTTAATGTGACGGGATAACATTGACTGTGTGTGCCGATATTAAAAAGCCTACAAACCCATTACCGATATGAAAAATACCACCCCTTCGGGGGGAAAGGGTGTATGCTGTGGTTGCATCACAGGCATATATGTACCTGTATACATGTACATATACATGTACATGTAGGTTGGCCAGTGTTGGTGGTAAAATTACCACAAGTGAATATTTTGAAAAAATAATCAACAGCCAAATGGAAATTTAAATCCACTGCAAGACCTTGGCTCGAGTCATCACACTGGAACTGCTTGTGTTGCGTGCATGCTTCCTGCAGCATGGCACACGCGCATTGCATGCACCACCGCAATTGCGCAGTTTCAGGCTAGCCTAACTGCTACTGCAGACCCATTCATGGCATGGACAGTCCAATAGCTGACTCGTTCCGATAACCACTTGACCACAGAAAGTATGGTCATCAGAAAAACCGAAGTGAAGAAAAAATGAATTTCTGTGGCATATCAGGCTAAGCACGATTGGCGAAAAGGCGGAAGATCAGCCACGCAAAGGTATACCATTGAAGCGGTTGATTTTTGTTTAACGGTAGAAGGAAATCTTTAGGTTACAACAATAAAAAAATCTTAAAGTGATTATGTCTGCAAAAATACACCATGAGATTGAATAAAAAGCGGGAAGATAACCACAAAAAAAATGTTGTCACAGCAGAGCAAGTGAAGTTTAAGAATACGCACGTATTTCATGTACATGTACATGTTATGTGACTCCATGACTAGGGGAATTCCGTTAATAACTCTGATTTTTATTTATTCTCGGAGGTTTTAGTTATCAGATGTAAAGAGCAACCAAGGAAAACATGACTGTACCACTTGCACATGGTACACGTGGCACCCATGGCCAAGCCGCGGCTTTTGCGACTGATTTTTATCCTTTAAAGTTTGCCATATAAACTGCCATATACAATGTAAGCTGCAGAGATACGTTTCAATGTGAGAATCAACGTATAAGTCGTGGCTTATATTCCGAAAATTATGGTACGTTTATGTTTTTGCATTTTGCTGCCACTCTGCGGTGGAGTACATGTACAACTTCCATGGAAATTGATTTCAGTCATGGAAGAAATCACGGTCATCTATCTGGAAAATTATGCAGACAAAAGGTCATGTGAGATCTGGTTTGGGGACTTGATGCTGATGTGATACGTATACATATCCATTGCCTGTGATGCAGGCAGAGAAGTTGATAGATGTAAGTAGGTGTGAACCCTGGCTCAGGTGAAGGAACCTGAAAGCCTTTTTTTATTGTCACAGCTGCATTTAGCACCTTTCCACCTTTTTCCCCACCTCTTTTGGTCTAATCATTTGGACATATACATGTATATTACTATTTACATTTACCCGTACAGCGTGCACCTGTTCATGATTGTTATTGAACATATTTCTTCTGATTTTGAAGCACCCATAAATTAACACAAGGTGGCATTTTAAATTCCTTGTCCATATGAATCTGTGTCATTTTCTAAAACAATTTCAAAATTTATTAAATAAGAATTTGAAATTAATACAGTTTATGAAGCTCACTCCAGAATTTTCAGGAAAATGCACAGACTGCCTCCTCAATTTCACGAAAAAATATCCAATTTCCATAAATGTACAGACACTATCTCAAAGTTTCATCGGTATATTGTTTGATTTGTTCGCCTTATCCATGCTTTGCTACAAAAAGGATAAAAAATCCTTCTCTATCTTATCGGCCACGTCCATTAGACTTTGGTACATGCACTGGAGATTATTTGTAGAAGCAGAAAATAGCGGGCAGGGGCATTCAGGTTTCGTTAAACGCTCCATTATGCATGGTACGTACATGTATATTACAACTGCACTAATGGACGGCTCTGCCAGGCTATCAATTTTAGCCCTTGTCTGTTCAAATAAATTATTCCCATGGTTGCATAATTGCTTCCGCGTGTACCAGTACTAGGGTAGAGTCTTATACATGACATACCCTGGACATGTGCAGTGGCATACCATGTCCTATGTTCTCACCCCTTAGGGTAATGTGCACTGCCTGGAGCGCTGAATTTGCACAGAGGAGAACCCATCCAGTACTCACTGGTACTGTTCAAATTAATATTACAAAATGCTCAAGGTGAAACCCTTAATGCTGTGCATCCCTGTCATGCACAGTTTGTTATGGCTCTACTTTGCATCATGTGTACTGGTATGCCTAAGTG
Organism: Acanthaster planci; assembly: GCF_001949145.1. The sequence goes on along the minus strand of NW_019091384.1, from coordinate 2,076,082 downwards.
TTGTTAATGAGTGAAGTTCGTATTTTTGCAGAAATGCTGGTTTGTGTGCATGCCTTGGAATATACATGTATTTAGGGTCGAGTGCTTTTCATTATTTCTTTGCCCAGATCTAAAATTTCTGTACCTTATCAATTATTCGTGTTGCTGATTCTTCATGAAACCACTAATACATGTACAGGTAAGTGCACTGCATTGTGTGGAGTTGCTGAAGATGGAGATGTTACCTATGGTACATTGTCTTGTGACAGATTTGCTGGCGCATGGTTCATCTTTATGATACAAGCCTTAGGCTTGGGTTTAGAGCCTAACATTGCCAGCCTGAGAGATGTTGCGTTTCTGCCCTCTTTGCTTGCATTACGCGAGCCATACGGTTGTTGAGCCCTCAATGTAAGCACTTCGGGAGGTCGTGGCATTTAAGAAGCCACCGATCATGTTTAATCTTGTGGGATGCTCGCCTCGCGCGGCAATATTAATATCCTGGATTTTGGGGTTGAGCATTTCCAACGGCATCTCTTTGTAGGGATTTGGGTGTAGGGTCCACATTTCTTCATCATAAAGACAGTGGAATAGATAGAACGTGTCCCAAGTGTGTCACCCTCCTGTGTCTGTACATGTAGGTCCTAGTTTCAATCTCGGATTCCATTCAGTAGAATTATCGTCCGAAACATTAGCCTGGCCTACTGTGCCACAATGGCTGGTCTTTTAAACATTTTTTGATTGTATCTGCTCATGTCGTGTACAAATTCTGACTGTCTTTTGATTATAGAAACTTTTGCAAAAAAGTGAGCACTTATTTCATACTACACAGCTAATATTAACACAGCTAGTTGTGTTGTGAGCCGAAGATCTTGCAAGGTAATCTGCTGACTCTGTGATATTGTTGTACATGTACATATTTTCAACGAATGCTGGTGGTCATTTAGAATTGAATGGAAGACTGCTGATTAGGTTCTGTGTGCTCTACCGGCATTACCAGTGGGGAAAAAAGAAGTCTGAAAATCAAATCAATTTTCTGACAAAGGTCTTTGTATGGAGCCCCGATGTCCTCCATGCATCAAGGCTATGTTACCTTTAACCTGTGCAGTGGAGCGTTGAGATTCGTGTTCAGCAGCACTTGATCAGAGGTTAATGCTCATAAAACACTCCAACTGGTACTTGACCTTTGAAAATGCCCATTATTGTCCAGGGAAGGTTTCATGTTTGCAAGTTGGAAGGTCAGGTGTTAGAACGGTTCAGGATATACGCAGTTGGGCTATTTGTACATGTACATGTATATTTATTGTATTGTTTGTGCCATCAGTAATTAAATAAGATGTATCGGTAGGCTGTTGTGATTTAAGAAGAATATTCAACTCTTCTCGCACATCACATACATGTAGGTTGATCCACAACCCCCAGCACAGAGTCTCAATAAACATTGCTTTGATTCATAATGCAAAATGCTTTCTGATTTTAACCGTATGCCACTTAAAAATTTACACACTCCCATCCAAGCGTTGTTGCCAGACAACATGGAAAGTATGTCTTCAGCGTTATGTATGGTTTTTGTTGTGTGAAATTGTCCATTGAAGTCCATGCACGCGATAAGATTGTAAGCCATGTTATTATTAGATTAGTTAGTTGAGCTTTTAACAAACATTTGAAGCTGTGTTGTTCCAGAGCTTGCATTACTGCCAAATGAGAATTGCAAACATTGTCCATGTTGTCAATTTGGTGAATTAAATTATCTGGCTGACAAAAGAAAGGGTTGCCAAAAACTATCCGTTGTGACACTGTCAGAGCTTGTGAAGCTTGCGTCTATCTCAAGGATGCTAATGCAATAAGGTGGTTAGTGACATTGGCTTGGCTTGCTATGGCACACATGCCATGTCTTTGAGTGAACACTCCAGATAACATCGACGGGTGCTGGTACATGTACTGGTACATTGATTTAATGCAGATGTTGCTTGTAGGCCTACCTTGATAATGCGCAGTAGATGTATGCACATTCTGAGAACCCATGTGAGTTAAAGTTGCATTGCCTGCATTGGTCGACTCGTGCCCCTGTAAAATTACTTGTAAATGGGTTTGAATTTCACGACATCAATCCACTGGACTGTCTATGTACACGCATCATTGCATTTGAACCGTGCAGTTAGGAATATTTATTCTAAACGTCAGTACATGTGGGTTATGTATGTACATGTAGGGTGTCTGCTTTCATTTCAGATCAACAAAACGTTAGTGCCGCTTTTAACACTACAAAATTCCTCAACAAATCAACCATCCAAAATTCGGCAAGGTCTTGTCAGTAGCAATTTTTGACTATTCAGCTGTTGCAATACAAGCTTGTACTAATACATGTACATGTCGGCCCTACTATTCAATTTTTGTGCTATGGTAGGGATGTGATGTACAGGGGAAGGGTTATCTTGAAAGTTGCAGATCAAGTCGAGAGACTTGCAATGTGTTTCTTGCAGAATTGTTGATTGTGACAGGTTACACAGGGGTGTGAGAATTCGGCTTTTTAGCTGATGTCAGCTTTTATGTTTAGATTAATGTTGACCCCAAACTTCAGCTTTTTTGTACACCTGGTCTGTACAAAAATTAGGGAAATTTTCGCATTTCAGCTTTTTGTTAGCCGTTTTCAGCTTAATTTTAAGTGGCCACTCACATCCCTGGTTATAACAAAGAAAAAGGTTTACAGCTAACAATGCATGTAGCTGTTTTTTTTTTTTTCTATTGCATCAATGACTGGCAAAATCTTACATATCTGCTTCTTCACATTTGGTATCCTGCTTATGCACAGGTACAAACATGCATACACATGTAGAGTCCATTAGGATATGGACTGTTAGGTTTCTACAGGGAACAGATCGCTTGTAAGACACACTCGTGGTGTTTTCCTTTGTGGGAGCCTTGCCTTACAACACTAATAAGCATCTCCTTCCTGTCTTGGCGGGAACGGATTGAAAGTGATTCTCTGCATCCTCTGCCTTGATCAGCCCCGTGAGGTTTCCTCCTGGATGCAGGGGCTGTTGCCAAGGCCTCCTTTGCCGATTAATTAATTTTTTTTGGCTCTGTCTCTCTGCAACGACACGGGGAGCTTTGTCAGTATCCTGTGGTGGCTTTGAAATGCTAATTATACCATCTACATGTACCTGTTCTTGTACACTCCACCTGTATGTGTATGCTGCTCCGTGCATCTTCACTATCCCCCCGTACAGGTACATACATGCACACAAACCAGAGTGTTCCGATACCTAACCCTAACTCCCAAGGGTGTATGTAAAATCGTATTGAAATTGGAGCATTTGGGAGAGTTAGGGTTAAAAAACCGAACATGAACCATTCTGTACATCTGCATTAGGGCGCTATTTGTCATGTACATACCTGTGTACACTGGTTGACATGAAGAAAGCTTTGGTATTGGGAAACTCAAAACTGGTGCCCCTCACCTGTACATCTAACTGTAAATATACATGTACATGTATGTTGCTCGTCATATTCCTACCGTTGAATATGTTGAAAAGTTACGTACTGTACATTGATCTGAAGTCAACTTTACTAGTGACAATCTTTGTGACCGTCTTTGTGGCATCTGGCTTGCTCGTGAATGTTTACAATTGTAATACTTGTACGTGAGTCCTTCTAATATTCATGTAATGCTTGGTATGCCTGTTCCTCTGTAAATTGTTACTCGGAGTTGGAGACACCAAGGATGTGTTTTATCAAAACTTTACATGTATGTACATGTACCATTAGCAACCAAAGCTTTTCTCTTTGTGTGAATTAAAAAGAAATTGGTTACTTTTAAATTGGAAGGTCATTGTGTAATCAATATTTCTGCCGATATTTCATCAGGCACTGAGCATCAGATCTGCAGTACTCAAGTTTATGTACATGTACTTGTAGGCCCTACCAGTACTTACGTGTACCTCACATGTAATACATGTAAATAGATTTCATCTTAGTCACGCATTTAATTCCTAATGTACATGTATGTCGGTTGATCCATTTTGCTTGGTCACTGGATGCTGATTTCGGAAGTGATGGAATGCCTGCTATGCCCTCTCAAGGTGTAACGTTTTCTGTGCGGTTGTGATGGCATCATGCAGGGCAGGCGACGGCATCTGCAGTATGCCTGCTGTAGAGCATGTTCATGTTAAATACACGTGTACTTGTGCTCGTACATGTACATGTTCACATAAATGTGACCGGCTCCACAAAAATGGGTCTTATGGGACTTAAAAAAATCAGTTATATACACATTTGACTTGGTTACATTAGAAGCTTTAATTTTGTGTACATGTACACTTACGGTAGGTGTGAACCCTGTGGCATTTTGCAATCTGCAGATACCGGTGCTGCATATTGATTTTTGCGTAATCATATCATACACATTAACAGAATTGCTTTCATAATAAATCGCTTTAAACACAGGAAGTGGAAAAAGAAATCAGCCAAGAAGAAAGTCTCTTGATACCCACAGCAACAGTTAGGGTTTCTTGTATGAATAATGAAAGTACTGATATAATAGAAACCAATAAACTAAGAAGAAAAAAAAAATCACCCTGTCCACTTACAAAAGCCCTTAGTGTGAAGTAGCCCAGGGTCCCTTAATACCCTTTTTCGCAGAGCTGGTCACAAATACATGTACACCAGTATGTAAAAGTGCATGTATGTACACGTACATCATGTAAGTGTTGTTCACATCCATTTGGAGAACAAGTGCAGTGTGTGTGTTGTGGGGGTTTTGACGCAGTAACTTTCCTGTTCTCTGATACAGTGGCAATGCATGTAAATGTACATTTATCGTCTAACTGTGAATTATGATGATTTGTTTATTCATGAAAGATCCGAGCTAGAATTTACCCAGTTGTGGATATTTCAAAAGGGCCTGCACTGTATATCAAAAGAATTGATGCATTAATTAACACCTTGGTGTCCTATATAACCACATAGACTTTCTGCATTTTTTCCTGTTTAAGGTCAGATCGGTACCTTTTGGTTTTTATGCTAAAGCAGGCGAAGTTTTGTTTTTTGAAGATTAAAAGTGATTTCATTCAGGGAAGAAAACTTACTGTGAAATTTACTAAGTCTACGACGCTCTTCCTACCCAAACAGTCGCTACATATTTAGAAATATACAAGGATTTTAGGATTTTGCTGTTGTGGTAATGTTGTTCTTCATTGGTGTGAGTCAGTTATATGACAACACTCCAACATTTTCTCAAAATATTTTCAGTGTGTGCATTTTGGATTAACCATTGGTACAGGGAAAGCCCTTCTCATGAAATTTTCATTGTGACATCACAATAGCAAGCTCATTATTTCTGAAAAGTATGTCGAGTCTTACATGTATATATACATGTACCGCACACATATGAAAAACGAATGGGTCGAATTAATCCAAAAAAGGGATGTCAAATGGTTTGCAAATTGCAGACATTTCAGAAAACAAGAAACATTTGGGCTTATAAAAGCAGAATTCACGCTATAACCCCTTTTAAAAGTCTGTTATTGTTCACATCCTTAATGCACTGCGACAAAAGGTCAAAGGTGGGACTAGGCCATGTTGTCCCTCTGATTCTTACCCAAATGCTGTGAACACCGGATAGAGGAGATTTTATTGTCACAGAATGCTCACATTTTTGTATTGGCAGAACATTTCGTTGGATGTCCTTGGGGAATTCAAATGTTACCCTTTCGCTTGGGAACTCGCCTGTGTTCACCTGAATTTAACTGTTCTTCCAAGAGGTGTTTGTTGAAATGCTTGCCCCCCAGCAGAATTCTGTGAGGAGACTTGTTGGACTGGAAGCTTTTCTGCTAATGAGCAGTTTTTCTTTGTGGAAGCTTTTGAAAATATAACACATGGTCGAAGCGATAAGTAAAGAGGCATTACCAATGGTACATGCTTGTGATTATACATGTACGGCGATTATCACACAATTCATTTTTTGGTCCAGCTTTTTAAAAACATCTACATTGTACCTTGCGGCACAGGTGTTGACACCTATTGCATGATTTTAATTGCCACAAAAAGCATTACACTGTATTCACTCCCTACCAGTACCTTTGAACAAGAAATTGAAGTCTGCACTTTGATCAGTGGCAAGATTTGTTCCGGTTGATTGACCCTAACCAGTCAGGGTGTCAGAACAATTGTTTTGAAGTGGGAGGAATTTACAAGACTTAAATGAGAAATTAATACATGTAAATATACACAGTGTATGTACAGTATTTAAATACCTGTCAAAGAAATTTCACTTGTCACCATTCGTTTGAGATAAACAATTTGAGAGCAGTTGTATCATTTACAAATGTACAATATATCAGTTTTTATTTGCCAGTCAAGAGGTAAGTTTTTGTCTTTGTGGCGTGAATGAGCTCGGAAATCGGTGGCCGTCTTTGGAAATTTATGCCGGTTCATTTAAATTGCACTTTAAGAGAGGGAAAAAAATGCTGGGACTCCTACACTGTTACACTGATACCACACTTTGGAATCCATCCATCAGCAGGGTTTGTGTGTTTGTCTAACCTTTCCTTCTGAGTTGAGGTCCATTCAGCTAATTCACAGTGTCGAATTCGCACTGCTGTTTGATTCGTTTCTGGGCCACCTCAGATTGTGCGCTGTTCTCTGCAGCGGGAACCTGGCAGAGCTTGACGTCAGAACTTTGCAAGTCGACCGCCGCCTCTGCGAGTGCCAGTGCTTTATTGCTGGGCACCCAGCGTCTTCCTGATGGAGAGGCGTCGGGCTGACAGATTGCAGCTGAAAAGTGCTGTCACCGAAGCCATTAACATTTTTCTATCACCATTGCCACTCACAGAAATTAAAAACAAATCATTTTATAATTTCATGCGTCAGTTAAAAAAATTATGTACATGTAAAGGGTACTGGTTTACAATGTACATGTATTGAATCTGTACATTGTCTTTCTTTCCTGGTAATGTTTCTAGTCACTTATATTTGTTTTGAAAACTCAAGCTTATAACTTCCATCTTTGCTAACACATACATCATGTATGTGTACAACGTACACGTATAAACGTGAGTACATGAAAGTCTTTCTGCTCAAAGTAAAGATGTGGGCATACCGGTACATGTACATTTACTTTGGGAAAAAGGAGAAACAAATTATTGGTTTTTAACATGTTTGGGTCCATTACTTCATGTCAAAAAGTTTCATGTCTATATGGAGGTCTCTCTGTACAGGAACATGGATATAAATCCACTAATCTATTGACGTTGTGCTGTTTGGGGGAACCCACACTGCATGAAAATTTTAAAGCAAAGAATTAAATAATGGCCCAATTCATCTTTGCTACATTATACACGTATTACTGCAGTTTCTTAAATGTGTCCAGTTGCCTTTCATGCAGACGTCAGTCTGTACAGAAATGTTGCTATAGCAACAGATAATTGACACAGCCCTGAAATTAGATTAGAATAAAATGTTCAATGTGGGGCCAGCTTGCAGATTTTATGTTCTATTTCATGCTTATGATAAGAGCTGATAATGATCACAGTTGTGTTCAGTATGACATTTCCAAATTTTCTTATTTTTTTCTATTTTAATTGAAAACTGATCAGGTGGTATTGTAGTAATGTGCACAATTTGTTCTGGTCTTGGAGCTTTTTGTACACCTTTCCATGTGCAGCTACGGTAGCTGCATGTCTACATGTACCCGTACATACATTGACCTTTAATGTTCAGTTTATGCAAGTGAGGAAACACATGCCTTGAAAGTCTCTCGCGTAAATGAAATTGCCAAGGACACAGATCCGAAAATGAATGTTCCTCTGCAGAGTTGGAACGTTTCCCGAACTGCTTTTTCCTGTCAATTACATGAAGCTTAATGTGAAAGATTCCGTGCCTTGCCCTGTGTTTCTTCCTGTGACTAGTACCCCAGTACTGGTACCTGTATTTATACCTGACCCTGTGTTTCTTCCTGCTACTAGAACCTTAGTAAA